>JAANYP010004531.1:574946-626038 GCA_020465985.1 Centrapalus pauciflorus | reverse complement strand
TGCTTTCACTGGTTTTGAGACCAGTGTATGGTTGGATGAGGAACGTGAATCGGAAGAATTAGAGTTTTGGGATTGAGATGCCATTTGGAACCTATATAAGAAAAATAATAAACATGTTAGTACAATCAGGTAAACAAATGTAATCCTGCGGATAGAAAAATAAAACATTTTACTAGAAATTAGAAAAATTTGTGTTTTACAGTTTAAAGCATCGGGATTCCAGAAAATAATATTATAATATTATTGTTAGGATTCCAAAGTCAATCGTTAAGTGACCAATGTTAGAAAAACACAGATTTTAAGAATTTCTTAAAAAATGTGAAATTTTTCTGTAAAATTAAAAATTCCACCACACTTAGACACATTTTGAAAAATGTTACATGAATCTCGAATGAAACAAGAAAGTCCTCGGATGACACATAAATCAACTCGAATGACTTATGAAGGAAACTCGAATTGACTAGATGATTTCTAGAATGACATTGGAATCAACTCGAATAGGACTTAAAGATTCTCGAATGCAACAGGAATCAACTCGATTAATGTTAGTGCATCCTGTGTGACGATAGCAGTCTAAATATAGTCGATACTTTGTAATAGTCAATTTGCTAGTAATTGAATATTAATACATGTTTGATATATGTTTGTTATATATGTTTTGATATTGATTGAATGTATGTTTGAACTTGGTTGTAATTAATGTTTACAATAAGTTAAAGCATAACTTCAAAGATAAATTCAAATATAAGTTCAAAGATAAGTTCAAACATAAGTTCAAAGGTAAGTTCAAAGGTCATGGTTCGAACTTATGGAGTACAAGTTCGAAGGGCCTTGGGCTTGGTCGAACTTGTCTAGAGCAAGTTCGAATCAAGGGTTATAATTAAGGGTTAATTCGTTTTAATTAACGACTTTTGCATAATTCGATCAGAGATTAAGGAGCGGATCTCGAACTTGAAAGGCAATTTTGTGTTGGTTCTTGGAGAGAATCACGTGTCGGGACGTTCTAGTGTTCGTCTATCATTGTGTGTGTCTCCGTGTTTCGTGTGCGTGGTCTTTCCGTCAAACCGCTAACGAGGATTACGCACTCGTTGGACGGCGTCGCGTCAAGATAGGATCCGTAGGCAGGCGGCCTTACAAGTGCTATCAGAGCCATAAGGGTGTGCTTGGTGTTCTTCGTGTTCATAAACATCATCCGTGGTTTCTTGGCGTTTTGGACGGGAAAAAATCACATTTTAGGTTACTTTTTCGAGTTATACAAGCCCGATAACGGAGAAAAGTTTACATTGGTTCACCTTTTTGGTCGAAATCAGTATTTTTAGACTTAAAAATATTGGTTTAAACTAAAAACTTGAAAAAAATCGAACTTATGGCCGTTTTCGAACTTGCGGCAGTCGAACATAGGGGGTATTAGGGATTGTTCGAATTTGTCAGAAATTCGAATTTGTCAGAAAATACGCTCTCGAATTTATTTTAGGGCTTCATTCGAATTTGGCTGAGATTCGAATTTGCTAGCATTCGAATTTGTCAGATTTCGAACTTGTCAAAAACCTCGAACTTGTCAGAATTTCGAATTTGTTGAATTCGAACTTATTAAAATTCGAATTTAATTTCGAACGAATTTAAAATTAATCAAATTCGAACTTACTTAAGTTCGAAAGGGTTGATTTAAATTAATTTTAAATTAAATTAATTAAGTTCTAATTCAAAAAGTTTAGAAAGAATGACCAGTTTGCAAAAGTTTATCGAAATGGACCACGAGGTCGGTAAGGAAAATTCACCACCAAAGCTGATGAGGATGGAAGACTACTACTGGCAGAAGGATTGGTTTGCTGATTTCGCTCGTTTCAATGACATGCGGATGTGGATCTGTATTGACGAGGGATACATTCCGCCTACTCAGGAGTTTGAGGGTCGTCAGAGAGTCCTGACATATCAGAAGATGAAGGATGACGACAAGAAACTATATGAGGCTGAGAACAGAGCGTTTTCCATTATTCGCATGGCACTACCTCAGGAGATTCTACACACATTCAGGAATCATCGTACAGCTAAAGAGTTGTGGGATGCACTCGAGAAACAGTGTGAGGGAAATCCGAGGGTTAGAATAGGAAGGACCGAGATGCTTATGCAGCAGTTCGCAATTTTCAAGGCATTGAAAAACGAAAAGCTGGACGAGACTATCACAAGGTTCTATCACTTATTGACATAGTTGGATAATCACGATGTCGAGTATCGTGAACTTGAAAAAATTGAGAAACTTCTTGATGCTTTACCAGCGAAATGGGAGATGTACGTAGCGCTCATAAAGCATGATGAAGAAAAATATGAAACTCTTACGCTCGAAGGAGTCATTGGTACGCTGAGGGCATACAACTTTCAGTTACTCAAGAAGGAAAGGGAATAAGATCAGGTCCAAGATCCAGACATGTACTTTGGAAAGTCAAAACCTTCGGTCGCAAGTGAACTGAAAACAACTACAGCATTCTTCACGGGCGAAGCGTCTACTCCAGTGGACGTAGAAGACACAGGAAGTCGGGCTTTCTTAGGGTATTCTAAACCGGAAGAGAAACCGACTCAATCAGCATCTACTTCTCAACAATACACAAAGATGCCTATGTGTGCACAATCAGCCGAAACTCATCTGAATCTTTTGGCTTCGTTTGTTGCAGCATATGGAAATTGTGTACCAGGAAAAATCAACGATCCTGCGTTATAGGAGGAGGACTACGATCAGGTAGATCCTGATGATCTGGAGGAAATGGATCTTCAATGGCAACTGGCCATGGTGACTCAGAGGGTCAAAAGGTTCGTAAAACGAACAGGCATAAATCTGAACTTTAGCAACAATAAGATTGGGTTCGATAAATCCAAGGTTAAGTGCTATAACTGTCAGGGATTATGACACTTTGCTCGAGAGTGTCAACGACCCAAGGTTGAGAACTATCAGAATCAATCTCAGGGAAGATATCAATCTGCTAGTTCTGGTAATCAAGCGAACATCGCTGGTTTGTTAACGAACGTAACATCTGACAGACAGCTTGATGGGACATATGATTTGAGTTCACATCCAGAGTCTAGTGCTAGAGCCTTCATGGCTGAAGTGGTAGAGACTGGGGATGTCGGAGCAGAGGAAGAAACAGAGGACAACGAACAGAATGATACAAATCCTGTGTTGGTGGAGAAGTCAGACAATCAGACCGTTCTAGAGTTTGTCGTGCAGATGGCTAACGTGGAATCTGATCATACAAAGGTAATTCTGAACTTTTCTACATTCCATGATTTATGTGTTTTATATGCTACTTCTAACGATAGATTGAATTTAGTGCTAGAAACACATAGTAATTTAACAGCTCAAGTTGAATCCTTAAAATCAGATAATGCTAGTCTGTTAGATATAAAAGAAGATCTTAGGAATAAGCTGAAAGCAGAGATGCTCAAGATGTAATAGTTCTAAAAGACAAACTAAGTGAGCAGTGTGTCAGGATAGAGCTTATGTATGAGCATGTTGAGGCTTTAATGTAAGGTCTACCTAACACAGACCTACCTAGACGCGGAACCGTCAACGAGTGCGGAATCCTCGTTAACGGGTAGACGGTAACAACTCTCACTAGAAACACAGAGAATATCAACGAGCTGTACGAACTACACAAGGACGCACCTACTAGAAGATTCTCTCCGAAACAACACTAACACTGATGATAAACTCGAAATCGCCTTTTGCTTAATCTCCCTCGAATTCTGCAAAAAGTCTGATAATTATTCGAGTCTATCCCTAATTATAGAGGCTAATTCGAGTCTGCCATGGGCCAAACACGAATCAGGCCCAAGGCCCATTCGAGTTTGTCCCCACTGACACTCTCGAATCTGCCTAAGTGAGTACATTCGAATCTGCCTAAGTGACTCATTCGAATCTAACCAAGATTCGAATCCTAGTCCTTAGAGATTTCGAATTTACCTTTTCACATAATTAACTTAGTATTGAAACTTATGTTTTTAACTTATGTTTGATTTTATCTTTGATCTTTATGTTTGAACTTCTTGTAATACATTACATCAAGTTCAAACATACAATCAATAACTATCAAACATATATAAACATATATATCAACCACTCGTTAAAACTCAATACTTTGAATATTACTTAAACCAAAATGTTCAATCACTTAGACTGCTATCGTCACACAGGGTGTACCAACAGACTCCCCCTTGACGATAGCTTATAACTATTTACATCTTGATTAAGTACTAGATCTATATATACTACTACCTGCATATATACTTGCATCTATAGATACTCTGACAACTTTTTGGAACTTTCTGGCTTCAGATCTCCATCCTTCATGAAAGAAGATATGTTGACCATGAAGCTTCTTCAGATCGTCCTTTGACAGATTCATCAGATGCAGTGGATCATACACTCTCAAAATGACATTGTCGTATTGATCCTCCATGATAGCTTCAGCAGTTTCATTATCCAGGTACCACCACTTCATGTTGCTCAAAATATCTTGAGGCATCTTCTTCATTGGCACCCTTCTTAAGCATTTCACAGGTTTGTAGACTATTTTCGCCCATGGTCGTCCTGTATGAGGATCTATTCTTGAAGTATCCTCTACTCTTTTTCCAGACCTTGGTTGGAGTCTCTCAAACCATCCGGATCTCCATTCTCGTCTGATTATCTTAGCGATCACTTCAGCATAGGGATCATTTCCGATATTGATCAACTCTTTCAATGCTAGCTCCTTCACCTCTACCTTCGGCAATGTATCGAATACTTTAAGCTTGCGCCTCAGGTATTGGAGACCATCTCTTCTCTTTAGAATAAAAAGCTGCAGTTCCCTGTCGAAGAACCAGCTAATAATACCTCCAAAGAAGTTTTCTGCACCTGGAATCCTCATCGTCTTCTTTATTTTTGGCTCAGTCTTCTTTTCTTCCTTGCGGAACCAAATATTTAGCAATTCAGCTCTGCTCAGCTCTCTTTCAGCCTCTTCCATTTCTGAGTCATCTATCGAAGCCACTTTGATGTCATCAATATCTATCACATGTTGATCAGTATGCTCATATAGTTCTGTGACAGGCTGTGATTGAATAATTACTTCATTAACATTGCCGTCTTCATCTATCACAACCTCATCATCAGATTTCCAGTCAGTAATATCTTCTGGAACGAACTCTCCTTCTTCCAGCTCCTCTACATCATCCTCAAAATCAAATTCCAAATCTAATGGCTCTTCATCAATATTCATCAATGCGTCAATTATCTCACGCACTTCACTCTCTGAGACCTTTGATGAACTAGCCTCACCCTCTTTAGCTCCTGATTGACTCGGCTCCCCCTGAGTCTCAACAGCCTGAGCAGCAGAAAAATCTACTGGCTCATTCTGTCTTTGCGTGCTGGGATCATTGCCGTTGTCATCTTCATTATCATCATCATCCTCCCTGCGCACTTCTACTTGATCACGGCAGGATGTCTCCCCCTGAGCCTTTATATTTTTCATTAATTGCTCAATCAGGGAGCGCATCGATCTTATTTCGGCTGCTTGATCAGCGACAAAAGTTTCAGCTCCAAATTCTCTTCCTGTACTTTGTCCACAATCTTTTTCAGGTCGGCATTTTCATTATCCAGATTTGCATTATGCTTCTGAATCTCACCGATAGCCGTTGTTAGGCCTAAGATCTGGATCTGTTGGAAGTCAAATCTATCTTTTAGCTGTAAAAACCTTTGATTGTCTGCGTAGGTGGATGAGGTGGATCGAATGGATTGTATTGGTGTTGGAATGATGGGTGATGGGATGTACGGTTCAGCATGTGGTGGTGATGGTGGTATGGTGGATTGAGTAGGTGGAGGTTGAACTGTTTCAGGCTGTGCTACTGAAACGGAAGTAGCTCCTTGCATAAAACGATGACGCTTAGCCCTTTGCCTCGTCACCAATGGAGCGACCTCTTCTTCTTCAAAATCAGAGTCATCAGATTCTCGTGATGCTCGCCGCCTTGAAGCTTCTTCATTCACTACCAATCTCGACCCATAAGTTCCTATCTAAACGGTTGGTTCTGCTGTAACCGTTTCTGGAACTTCAACCTCTATCTCCTCCATATCTTCAGACTCAGTAGCTGACGAGGACATGTCATTACCGGTTTGATCTGGTTGATATTCATCAACATCCCTAAGCACATCATCTTCTCCTTCCGGAGGCTCTAGCAATTCTCCAACTAACGCTGCTAATATTTCTTCATTGGCATTTGGACCAGCTTCCAAAATTTCATGTAGTGTTTGACATAACTGATCGTATGTCGGAATAGGTTCTGCTGGTGTACTTGATGGTCCAGCCTCTTGTGCTTCTTGATGTTGACTGGTAGAAGGCCTATTTGCCTGAATTTGACTCGCAGATGGTCTTTGGCGTCTCCTTTGTTGCTGAGCACGCGGTTGTTGCTGCTGTTGTTGTGGCTGTCGAAGCTGAACTTCTACTTCACCTGCCCAGTTGGCATTATCTGGTGCCACAAAGTTCCTTTCCATTACAGCCCCGAACAAAGGTCGCTCGACCGGGACTGCTAGCCTTCCTCTGTGCGCAGAGCAGTCAACGAAAATCCTTTTATCAATGACCGCTACACTTTGAATCTCATTTAGCTGCGGCAAATTTGGCAAAAACTGCCGGATGAGCATCATTATAAAAGGAGGATATAGAAGAAATCTTTGCTGCTCTGGAGCTGTTATTTGATGCATGAACTCCGAGAAGAACATCTCGGAAAAGCTGAATTTCTGATTATAAACCAATGCAATTATCCCAGATTGGATCTTTGATACGATATAATCAAATCCTGCTTTCTTGGCCGCGAAGCACACCATGAATACGTGCGCCAAAAATCTCCACTGCCCAATAAGCCCACTCTTCATGTAAGATGTCTTCGTAACATCTAAACTCTATCCCATCCTTAGAAACGCAGCCTGCCTAATACTTAAAGGAAAGTCAATAGGCCCATTTTATTCTTCCTGAGTTCCCAGCTGCAGAACCTGACGCAGCATATCAGCAGAAAACACCAGCGGCTGTCCTGCTATCCTTGTTCTCAGAACTGTTGGGGTGACGGAACAATCAACTTGCAAATGGTCATATAACTGCCGCACATATGGAATAACGATCTGAATGTTATGGGATAATGCGAACGAAATCCTAGACTCCACTAGGAAATCCACCATTTGACGAAAACCCTGCGCTTCAGGGATATTATGGTCGGGGGGAATGACCATATTATGCTTAGGCACGAACACTCTATCTGCAATGTCTGCACAATAGATAAAATATTAGAATTATTAAAAATGAATAAACTTGTTTAAATTCAATTTTGTTTTATTTTGAACTTGTGTAAGTACAATATCCAACACATATGAATTTCTACAAGTTTAATTAAATTTAAATTGAATAATTCAAATAAATTGACAGATTCGAACAAACAGATTCGAGGTAACTCCTTTTCGAGTTTGATGACACATTCGAATGTAGTGACCTACTCGAGTCTACTGACAAACTCGAGAGTGTTCTTGAACAGATTCGAAATTGTCGTCCCAACTCATCACCAAAACCCATGATTTTAACCTTTTTGGACTCAGAAAATTACATTCATTAGCCCTACTAGGTTCTAATCACAGAGATTTGCATTTAATTTGACTATTTACCGGTCCAAACTTTGTAATTTTGAACAACACGATTTCGACCTATAAACCTTCAAATATTGGTGATTTTGGCTTAAATGGTGTATAAAACTACTCAAATCTTGTACAAACCAGTTGCTTATACCTAGATGTAGGAGTAGAATCGAACACACAAGCAAGAAACTCGACAAATAGTTGTTTTTGTGGAAAACGGTAAACTCGAGCAGATAGATTCGAAATCGCCTGATAGATTCGAGAGTATAGATTCGAAAACAGATGACTTAATGACATTAATGTTAACCTATTTATACCACCTACCTTCGAGTCTATGGCCACTTTCGAATCTACTGTCAGATTCGAGGTTACCCAAATTCGAGTTTAACCTAAACTGAATAACCTCCTGAAACTTTGAAAATTTCGAAAATTTTGAAATAAATTCAACTTTTTCAACTTTTTCAATCTTATGGTGTAACGGAATAAACTATGCCAAATCTTTTACCCTAAACACAAGATTTTCACGCAATGTTTATTTTATTCAACTATGAATGCACCCTCAGTAATTTTTTGACCTTTCCCTAAGTAAAGATAAAAATAAAATAAAATAAAAATAAAAATAAAAATAAAATAAAATAAAAAATAAAAATAAAAATAAAAATAAGAAAAAGTAAAAAATAAAATTTTAGAACTTTGACCAAAAATTTAACTTAGACTTAAACTACACTTATTAAAATTTACAACCTATGCTAAACACTTAACAAATTATTTTTGATGAGTATAGTCAAAGAAAGGTTCAATCAGATAGCGGTGTCAGATACGTACTTTCAGTACTTAAACTTTCACACTTAGGAATTTTTTATTCCTTTGATTGTTTGTCATGAAATACCCATTTAGCCGAGTGTTGGTATTTACCCCTTTCAACATGCTACATTTCGGAATATCCCTTGGCATTTTTCTTTATCATGAAATTATCTTACGTGACTCATACATAGACATACTTTTATGATGAAGGCATACAGACAATGGTTCTAACTTGTTGGTATTTGCAAACTTTCTTTAAAAGACAAACATCGGACACAGGTCTGTATTTTCATACAACAAAGTGTCTTATTTTGACATAAGGTTTATTTTTAAAGCTAGCAAGACAGCGGTGACAGGTCTGTACCGCCGTACAACAAAGCGACTTATCTTGCTAACCCGAATCAAAACAGAGGCAACAGGTCTGTACTTACGTACAACAGAGTTACATGATATTGACTCTCAATTTTGTATGATTTTTCTATTTTTCCCATTTTAAGATGTATTTGATGTTGCTATACATCCCCAGAAAGTTTGCATACCTCATTTAGACTCAAAGTTTGTACGTCTTGTACATAAAAATTAAGACCGATTGGTCATACATCTAAGTTAGTGACACGTTTGACTTTTTCTTGAATATTTTATTAGCCTTGAGATTCCCTATATGTATTATGCCTACCAACACATCAAACTAAAATAAAGTATAACACTTAGAATTTTAGGTGCATTATGTGTGAAAGCCTAAACACTTAGAGTTTGTAACGACTGTGCTAATTTTCATCACTTTGAACCTATGCATCTAAGACTTAACTCCTTTTCTGATATTCTTCTTTTTTTTTTTTTGAATTTTTATGGTTTTCTCTCTCTCTTTTTTTGTTTTCCATAAGAAATAACAATAAAACCTACTAACTTACTAAAAATAGAAACTATCCTAATTTAGCAGACTTACTACAAAAAGAAAGAAATACTACAGCTATAAAAGGAAATAAAGTTCTACTAAGGTCAAATTACTCTGGGTTGCGCATTCCATTTAGTTGAATCAAATACTCTAACCGTGACTTATCAAAGGCTTTGGTAAATAAATCAACATTATTATCGTACGTTGCTACTTTTACCAATTTGATTAAGTTCTTTTCAGCACAATCACGAATAAAATGATGCCTTATGTCTATGTGCTTTGTTTTACTGTGCTTAAGTGGATTATTTGTTATAGCGATTGTAGATTGGTTATCTATCCTAATGGGAGTTTGAGTGAAAGCCAAATCGTAATCCCGCAATTGTTGTTGTATCCACAGAACCTGTGAGCAGCAACTACCAGCAGCAACATACTCGGCCTCGCACGTTGACACGGCTACCGACGTATGTTTCTTGCATTGCCAGGATACGAGTCTCCCTCCTAGGAACTGACAACCTCCAGTTGTTGACTTGTGCGTCAAGCTGCATCCTCCGTAGTCAGAATCCGTGAACGCCTCCAACTCTAAATATCCCTCCGCGTGATACCAAAGTCCCAGCTTAGGTTTCGACTTGAGGTATCGTAGAATCCGCTTCACAGCTTTCATATGCATCTCCTTCGGATTCGCTTGAAACCTAGCACAAATACACACAGCAAACATGATGTCAGGTCTTGAAGCAGTTAAATACATAAGTGATCCAATCATGGCCCGATATAACGTCGGATCCACATCGGTATCACTTTCAGTACCCGGTCCGAGATTGTGATTCACTTGAATCGGCGTGCTGAAATGGGCTGTCAATTTTGTTCCTTCCATCCCGAAGCGTTCCAATATGTCATAGACATACTTCGTCTGATGGATAAACATTCCTTCCTTCTTCTGGTCAACTTGTAACCCCAAAAAGAAATTTAACTCTCCCATTGCACTCATCTTGAATTTCGACTTCATCACCTTCTCGAAATCTTTGCACATTTGTTCGTCAAATGATCCAAAAATGATATCATCTACGTACACTTGTACCAAGTTGAAGTGTTCTCCCTTTCTTTTAACGAACAGCGTACTATCTATCCTACCCCTTTCAAACCCGTTCTCTAATAAATGGTTGGATAAAGTCTCATACCACGCCCTTGGTGCTTGATGCAATCCATATAGAGTCTTATCTAAACGATATACTCTATCAGGATATTTTGGATCTGTAAATCCGGGCGGCTGTTCTACGTACACCAGCTCCTTCACTTTTCCATATAGGAAAGCACTCTTAACATCTAGTTGATATACCTTAAAGCCCTTGAAGGAAGCAAAAGCCAGAAACAACCTAATGGCTTCTAGTCTTGCTACTGGCGCAAACACCTCATTGTAATCGATTCCCTCCTCTTGGTTGAAACCCTTTACAACTAACCTAGCCTTGTTGCGAATGACTATACCCCGATCGTCTCTTTTGCACTTAAAAACCCATTTGGTTCCTATTGCAATTTCCCCTCAAGGTAATGGAACTAACTCCCACACTTCTAGTTTCCTAAACTGAGGGAGTTCTTCCTGCATCGCTTCAACCCAGGAGTTATCCTTTAGTGCCATTTGCACATTTTTAGGCTCTACTTGCGAGATGAAACAAGAATATAGACAAGTATGATATGCCTCGGAGTCGTTTATAATCGACAACAACACAGTGTTGTTATTTAAACTACTCCTAGTCCTCACACCCTCACTAGGATTTCCTATGATGCTTTCTATAGGATGGTTCTTGTTGATCCTAGAGGTCTCTATCTCGTCAACTATCAGATTACTCCTAAGTTAGATCCTATTTCACCTAACGGGGGAACAGCCTCAGCTTCCACATTTTCCTCCTCGTGGACATTTTCCTAAGAGTTAGAATTTGTTGCCTGAGTCTGATTCTCAGTTGAAGGTGCCTCTGGATCAGTAACTTCTGGAGATCCATCTTCAGTCGAAGTAGGCTCAGAAGTGGATTGAAATGAAGTCCTCGGAAAGGTATGACCTTCGTCATTCAGATGCAACGTCGCCATGTCCTTTTCGATTGTACCTGCATTTTCATCCAAAGGAATGTTAAATGACTCAAATAATTTATCATAGTCAAATATCCATTCCGGACCTGTTTGGGGTTCATGTGTATAACTTGTGACTTCAATGTTATACACAATTTCCACTGTACCATTTGTTTTATTAAAAACCCGTTTGTTTGGTGAGTTCGGCACATAACCTAGGAAGTATCCTTCGTCAGCCTTTTCACCAAACTTAGGTTGTTGTTTTGTTCGCAATAGAGTGCATGGTACCCCAAACGGTTCGAAGCCAGTTAAATTAGGTGGCCGTTTATTCAAAATTTCATAACATGTTTTGTTCAATGATTTGACAGTTAGGACTCGGTTTAAAATATGACATGCGGTATTCACTGCCTCCCCCCAAAACATGGTAGGAAGCTTTGAATCCGAAAGCATAGTCCTAGCTGCCTCAATCAATGTCCTGTTTTTACGTTCAGCCACCCCATTTTGTTGAGGCTCATATGGTGCACTAAATTGATGCACTATGCCCTTAGAGAGGCAATATACACCAATTACAGTGTTTTTAAATTCTGTTCCATTATCACTACGAAGCCTTTTGACCCGTGTTCCATAGGAATTCTCCACTTGGTCTAAGAACTCGATGAGCTTGGAAGTCGTCTCGTCCTTTGTACCTAGAAAGAAAACCCAAGAAAATCGTGAGTAATCGTCAGTGATAACTAAACAATACCAACTACCTCCTATACTCCTTTTGTTGATTGGTCCGAAGAGATCCATATGCAACAAATCGAATGTAGAGGTTATGGAATTCTGAGTCTTGGACTTGTGTGCCTTCTTATGTTGTTTGCCCTTCTTGCATGGTAGACACTTGTCCTCGAACTGAAAGCTCTTCATAGGCACACCTTGCACCAATCCATGTTTCGTTATATAGTTCATTTTTCTTAGGTGCAAGTGTGCCATGCGTCTGTGCCACAACACTGATTCCGTCTCCGAAGCTTTGGATAACAAACAGATTAGCCCCATCGAAGTCTCCGGCTTGTTCATATCAAGCATGTACAAGTCATTCTTCCTTGGTGCCCGCATCAATATCCACTCTTCAGGAATTTTGAAACCCGGTTTTAGCACTAACGCCTCAGTGTCAGTGAACAACACTGTATTCTTCTTGTCACAGATTTGAGATACACTAATGAGATTGTGAACCAGTTTATCAACGTGATAAACTTGATCCAACTTGATCGTCCCATTAGTGACCACTCCGATACCCGTGATGTTTCCTCCTTTATTTCCCGCGAATGATACAAATCCCCGATTCCCACCCTTGAAGTCTGTAAGGAGACTTCTTTCCCCTGTCATGTGCCTGGAGCATCCACTGTCGACGAACCATTTGTTGTTTGGACCAGTGGTAATCTCCTGCACATGAAAGAAAATAGGTTAGATATCACGGGGAACCGAAGCCATAACTGACTTGGTTATACCATTCTCGTCCACATACTTAAACTCTTTCAAATACCCATCTCGCTTTTCAGGTGACCTGGGTCGTTGAACAGGAGTTTATTGTGGTGCTGAGTGATGTAAATTCACTCTTTGCCTTTGAGTAGGCATTTGTTGTGGAGCTCTTGAATAATTCCGATTATATTGCATTTCAGATTGTGATCCCTGAGCTCTTACCGGTGTGATGCCTAATAGGAGTGTGTGACCTAACCGGAGTGTATGCTCTGGTAGGTGTTGTGCTCCTGTATTGTTGTTGAGGTCCAGACCTAGATTGATTTAAGACTCGATTCGGTGAATTTGTCCTAACCACTTCCTTTGGTCCAACCTTTACCGGTATTTGTTTCACAACTTGTTTTGGTGTAGCCTGCACGGTTTTCTCGGTACTCTGAGAACTACTAGTGCTCGCCGCACTTGTTGAGGGCTTAACTGTTGTTGGCTTCCCTTTCTTAGGTGTAACATAAGTTTTCCTAAGCGGACAGTTAGAAGCAACATGCCCCTTTTCATGACATCTAAAGAAGGACATCTTGTCAATGGACTTCTTGTGTGTGCCCTTAGTTTTAGGTGTCTCATTTGAGTCCTGGTCTTTTTGAACATCTATTGTGACTGGTTCATCGTCCTGATCATTAAAATCAATTTTATGTTTTCCAGCAGGTGTTTCACTGGAGGAAGACACAAATTTGACTTTCTTAACCTTGACGGTTGTATCAGTCACCTTAGGTGTATTTTCTTTTATAGGCTCAGATATAGGTGCAGGTATGTCCTCTAAATCTACTGATTTATCAGTTTTCTCCTGAGGTTGAGGCACATAGTTTGCATTAAAAGGAGGAGGAATCTCATGAAATCCTAGACCTACAGGCTTTTTAGATTGGCGTTGAGCATCTAAAACTTTCCCTAGGTTCAGACTTGAATTCCTAAACTTTTCTAGCTTACTATTGGCCTCTGCTACCTTCACCTTAGTTTCGGCTAGCTCTACTTCTTTGGTCTTTAGATTTTTGATCAAAGCCTCTACATGTTCATACATCAGTTCTAATCTAACGCACTGCTCACTCAGTTTGTCCTTTAGAACTATGACATCTTGTGCATCAGCTTTGAGCTTATCCTTAAGATCTTGTTTAATGTCATTCAGGCTAGCGTTATCTGATTTTAAAGACTCATTTTGAGCAGATATGTTCTTATGTGATTCTAAGACTAGATTCAACCTATCGTTAGAAGTAAAACATAACACACATAATTCATGAAAAAGAGAGTAGTTCAGACTAACCTTTGTGTTATCGGATTCCACGTTGGCCATTTGAGCGGCAAACTCCAGAAGCGTCTGATCATTCGTCTTCTCCACTCACATTGGACTGCTGTCCCTTGTGGTCTGCTCTTCCCCTTCCCATCCATTCTCCGTGACTTTAGCCATGAAGGCTCTAGCATTTGATTCCGGATGTGAGCTCCAGTCGTAGTTGTAACAACCCAGCTTTTATCTCAGTCTCTTGTTTAGTTTTTGATCCAAATAATGTAAATTTAACTACATTATTAGTTATGTAATTAATTAAGTTCAAAGATTATTTAATTGAATTATATTTTGTTATAAATTATTAGAGATGGTTAAATTAAAAGATATGTAAAATACAAGAGTTTAGTGGGTAAAATAGCAAAAATAATAAATTTATATATAAAAGCAAAATTAATGATCAATTAAGATCATTAATCATCAAACCTCTCTCTCTCTACTCTCTCTCTACATATACGGCTAACATCAAAATTCATCAAGGAAATCCATCAATTTGCAAGCAATCGAAGAATTAAAGACAAAAAGAAGATACAATTAGCAACAATCAACAAGAATCTGCAAAATTTGAGGTAAATTTACTTAAAAATTACATATATTGATTGTTTGGCTCGGTTTTATGAGAAACCGAAACCAAAGAATTAAAGTATGAGAATCAATTGTTGCATGCATAAAATTTTACTAGTTTATGATGAATTAAAGTAACTAAATGAATCAGAAACAAAATTTGTGGGTTGGATTGTCCAAAATAGCAACAAATCGGAATTTCTTGATAAAATTGTGTTCTTGGCAAAAAGTGCCTATTTTGGACAATCTTGATCCGATTATGGTGTTAATGATAAGGAAAATAATATAAAATCAACCAAATAATGATAATACAACTTTATGTTAAGTTGCATGTTACTGAAAATGAATTTAGAAAGATTTTAGTAAAAATCCGTATGAACACAAGAAGAACACCAAGAACAAATTTCTGGAAAATATGAAGACATGGGATCCGAATTCGGATGAGACCGAATTCGGATGAAGTCCCATTCCGAATCTATACTTCGGACAAAATATTTAAATTCTGATGGTGCCTAATTCGGATTCAGCACCATTTCGGATGAAGTACCGTTTCGGACGGAAGAAGGTCCGAACTCGGATGATCTTCGGATGGTATCAATTTCGGATGATGAACCGAATCCAGGCTTGGTCCGAATTAAGACAACCATTTCGGACTTGTCCGAATTCGGGTGCCAGATCCGGATATGTCCGAATCCGGATGGTCCGAATCCGGATGATCCGAAATTGATAACTTATTTTGATATTTTGACAAAGAATAGAAAGATTCTGATAAGATTTAAGAGATTGATGATAATATGATCAAAATATAATATTTTGATATCAAAGACCAACGAATGAATCTTGAGCATAAATGATGAGCACTGAATATATATTATTCAGATGATATAAGAACTAATAAATATCAGAAATGATATTAATAACAGATTGAGCAACGAGCAAAATGTCGAGCAACTGAAAGTCTGATATAAATCAGATAGTGGTTCTATCCACTACAGATTGTGAGCAACAGAGCCAGAACCAGAAACTAAAAGAGCACAAATAGCCAGTAACAGTGAGTTGTAGATTTCATTTTAACTGCATATTATGTGAATTGAGACTTTTGTTGCATGATTCTGATTTATTGATATTCTGATCTTGAGCTTATTGAAATATTGTCATAGTATATTTACTATGATTTGTTGAGCTGAGTATTTCTTCTTCTAGATTCGATTCTTTGACGAGTCATTTGATTGTTAAGCTTAACACCATCACTATTGCTCAGTGTTGGGTTAATGTTAGGCTTATGATGTGCTGATTTACGTGATGAAAGCACAGAGGGTAGCTAGAGCTGAGCATTCCGATGATATCCATATAGAGCTTTTACTGGTAGCTAGCCCAGTACGTGGCTGATCCCCACTAATGATGCGTGTGTATGGATTTATCATCATCCGAGCATTCCTTATGAATTTGTCTAAAAGTCTCAAGAGCAACAACAGTTTTATAACTGGGAGCTGAGCAAATTCGCGCATCAAAAGAGCATAATTGGCCAATGACCCTTCGAGATTGAGCTGTGCATGAGCCTAGTGCAGTGCATATAGAGCTGAGCCGTGCATGAGCCGAGTGCAGTGCATGTGCTTCCGCGTTCATAATTGCATGTTAAATGTGAAATTCTACATTCTCACTAAGCATTTAAGCTTACCCGTTGTTGCATTATTTTTCAGGTAAAGGCAAAGGATTGGCTGGACCTAGTTCATAGGTCAAGACTTTGAAAGAGCTTGAAGTGCATTAGAACCTGTTCCAACACCTTGGTACTTGATTGAAGATTTAGCTTTGGGGATTGGGCTAGTTTACATTTGTGCTTTGATGAAATAGCCTAGAAGTTTGTACCTTATACTTAGTCTTTTGTCTCTGTTTGTAATTAACTTTATTTCCGCAATTGTTAATTTTATCTTAGTTTCCTGATTGATATTGCATTGCGACTGGGCCTTGACTTGAGACCTTTGAGAAATCAGAGGGTCTCACAGGATGGTATCAGAGCAATAGTTTGAGTGAATCATTGTATTACGTGTAATACATGATCTCAAACTTGTGCAATGCTATAGTATCAATCATGACAAGATGGCTTGAACTAAGATAGGTTTCAGAGACTAGTAGGACGGGGCATGAAAGGGTACAATGTGCTAGGCTAATGATCTAAATGTTTAGTGATTTGAATTTCAGAGCTATGTCAGGAGAAGGTGGACCATCAGGTGGCATGACCCCAGAGCAAGTCCTGGAAATGATGCAACAACAAATAACCCAGAATAATGAACAACAAAACAAGTTTATGCTAGAGCAAATTGAATCAATAAAGAAAACTGAAAAGAGAAATAAACATAAAAAGAAGCAAACTGAACAGTCAAGCGAATCGGAATCCGATAATGAGCACGTCAATAAGCGAGTTGTGCAGCCAAAAGGCTGTAGATTTAAAGATTTCAAAGCGAGTGGTGCATTAACGTTTGAAGGCACAGTAGACCCAATAAAAGCGTTAGATTGGATAAGTCATACTGAAGAGATCTTCAGTATCTCAGAATGTCTGGACAGCAACAGAGTTAAGTTTGCTACAGCACTATTCGTTGGAGCTGCTAGAGCCTGGTGGAAAACACAAAGGAGCATCTATGGTGAGGAAGCAATTACGACATTGGACTGGGAGCAGTTCTTGGAGATGTTCAACGCCAAATACTGTCCAACGGATGAGCAAGACGAACTCGAGATGCAGTTGATGCAATTGAAACAAGGAACTAAAACCGTTGATGAATACGAGCATGAGTTCTCGAGACTTTGCGGCTACTCGTCATATCAAGTAGCAACAGAAGAGCGTAAGATAAACCGATTCAGACTGGGTCTGAATCCAATATATAGAAGACAAATGAGCAGCATAAAGTTCACGACGTATCTCAGTATAGTGGAAGCAGCAAGGATGGTGGAGCGGGAATTCACAGATTCGAGTTGTGAACCCGTTATGATGGCTATAAGTCCTACATGTCCATCTCCACCTAAGAAACAGAAGTCCAGTAGATTCTTCGGTTCATCAAAGTCCAGTCAGCAGCAGTCACAAGCGTCCTCTACACCTCAGAAGACTAGAGTTTATTCCATACAGTCAGGAGCACGACCGTGTAAACGTTGTAACAAATTTCATAGCGGACGCTGCAACCCTATAGATGTGACCTGTTACACTTGTAACCGGATTGGACATGGAAGCGACGAGTGCCCAGAAAGAAGCGATGTATGCTACAACTGTGGTGAGCGTGGACATTATGCCAAACATTGCCCGAATACACGCGTGCTTACTAATCCTGAACAACCAGTTGGCAGAGCAATTCAACAGAGTACTACAATGATACCTACAGCAAAGGCGCGAGCTTTCCATATTACTGCTGAGGATGCCGAGGAGACACCAGAGACGCCAAAAGACCCCAATGGTAACTAATACTAAGTTTCTTATATGCTAAAATGATTTAATTCTGTTACCATATGAATTTCAATTCCAACATAAGTAGTGAGTTAACTGTACAACCCTGTCATCGATAGTGAATAATGCGGATGACATATGGGTCGAATCAGTTGAAATTACGATATAAATACATTTCCAATAAGAAATAATACCTATAGACAATATAGGTATTGTAATCTGAATAGTGTATGATTCAAAACCGAGAGAAATTGAAATATAATCCAAAACACAAGCTACTTCGTAAATCCTTGTAATCTGAAAGATTACAGCGTGTCTTATAATGAGACAGAGGTAGAAGTAGTTGATCCAATAAATATTAATGAGAAAAGTAATTGAATCAAATTGACAAACGCCCGAGGACAACTTGAGTGAGAATCAAAGAAGTCAGAGGCACAAAGCGAGAGTGATAAAGAAATAGATTGAGATATTCGTGAAATCAAGCGATTGGTCATAAATGACCAATGAAATGCTCATATATGTCAAAATAAATGAAGTGATGGATTCTCATTATGTCGACGCGAGACTAGTGAGATATCTAAAAAGGAATTCTTATTCCATCTAAATGCAAATAAAATGAAAAGCTTCCGTCAAAATAGTAAAGTAATTCAAAATCAGAAATTCACCAATGAAGATTCAAACCTAAGTCTATACCTATAATTAAACAGAATTAAAGATTATTGTTTTGTCAAAGCCTCTTGACCGAATGACACAGTGAACTAATAGAGGAAGGCGAGGACGATAAAGTAGAAGATGATGTCAATGGTCATGGAGATGATTTTGGAACCCTAGTAATTCAAGACTTGACTTCAATAATAAGAATCTGCCGTTATATCTAATGAATCACACCGAGAAAGCCAAAGTAAATTATTGATTTCTATCAACTTCTTCCTTAGAATTCGATTCCGTATAATATTTGTTTTCTATGTTGTTAGTATTCCCTATTCGCTGAAAGATTTGAAGCGTATGATCTCTTCAAGTTCTTGATCATATTCGAATTGCCTGAAATATCTCTTAACTGCTAAAACCATTGCGAAGAAGATGTGGACGATCGTAACTCCAAACTTTGAATTCTCTGATCGAACTCTTGTTTGGTTCGGCGAGCTTTAAGATGCAGTATTTCAACATTTTGCCTCAAACTCTCATCCTTGGCTTCTAACACTCGATCATCTTGGAGGATTTTGCTTCTCGAGAGGTTGCTTACATAAAGGATTTAGCGGATATGACAGCGTAATTGAGACCAAGGAAGTTGAGATGAAGTCGATACGCGAAGAGTTGACTCCGATTGTTGCGCAGAAGGATTGATTTCATTTGTTTAGTAAAGCGAAGAAAAATTTTAAGACTTCACAGCAAGACAGCATAAATCAGAAATCAGTTAAGCGATTGATGATTGAAACATCATCAATAAAAGAAACATAAAGTACAGATATCAGATTTCCAAAAGCTTTACGGCTAGTTTCAAAGGAAAATGAAAGAGAGATATGAGCTAACTGATATATATAGAGATAATAGCTGAATTGAATAAAATCTCAGAAGCCATAAAAATCTCTTATGAAATTGCATAAAGTTAGCCCATGAAGGTTTTGCAATAGTATAGAGGAGAGATTTAAAAGCCATAACTGACTCAAGATCGAATGAAAGAGATATATGAGCTAACTCATGTATTGAGTTATTATGTGGATTGATTATGGCGAAAAGCATGAAGCTCATATAATACGAGTATGAATAATAAGTCAGAATTTCTAAAATGATCAAACAGCGAAACATGGAATCAAATATGAACGCTGAAAAGAGAAATTTAAGTTTTGTACTTGGGAATCTCAAAGAAACATAAGATGTGAAATACAGATGGTGCTCATTCAGTGGAAACACCACAAAGATTCGTATCAGTCTTGGGAATCAGGATATCATAAAAACTATCTGCCCAAGTCTGTTCGAACATATCTAACTTCGGGGACGAAGTTTGTGCGTGGTGGAGCCCATTCTGTAACAACCCAGCTTTTATCTCAGTCTCTTGTTTAGTTTTTGATCCAAATAATGTAAATTTAACTACATTATTAGTTATGTAATTAATTAAGTTCAAAGATTATTTAATTGAATTATATTTTGTTATAAATTATTAGAGATGGTTAAATTAAAAGATATGTAAAATACAAGAGTTTAGTGGGTAAAATAGCAAAAATAATAAATTTATATATAAAAGCAAAATTAATGATCAATTAAGATCATTAATCATCAAACCTCTCTCTCTCTACTCTCTCTCTACATATACGGCTAACATCAAAATTCATCAAGGAAATCCATCAATTTGCAAGCAATCGAAGAATTAAAGACAAAAAGAAGATACAATTAGCAACAATCAACAAGAATCTGCAAAATTTGAGGTAAATTTACTTAAAAATTACATATATTGATTGTTTGGCTCGGTTTTATGAGAAACCGAAACCAAAGAATTAAAGTATGAGAATCAATTGTTGCATGCATAAAATTTTACTAGTTTATGATGAATTAAAGTAACTAAATGAATCAGAAACAAAATTTGTGGGTTGGATTGTCCAAAATAGCAACAAATCGGAATTTCTTGATAAAATTGTGTTCTTGGCAAAAAGTGCCTATTTTGGACAATCTTGATCCGATTATGGTGTTAATGATAAGGAAAATAATATAAAATCAACCAAATAATGATAATACAACTTTATGTTAAGTTGCATGTTACTGAAAATGAATTTAGAAAGATTTTAGTAAAAATCCGTATGAACACAAGAAGAACACCAAGAACAAATTTCTGGAAAATATGAAGACATGGGATCCGAATTCGGATGAGACCGAATTCGGATGAAGTCCCATTCCGAATCTATACTTCGGACAAAATATTTAAATTCTGATGGTGCCTAATTCGGATTCAGCACCATTTCGGATGAAGTACCGTTTCGGACGGAAGAAGGTCCGAACTCGGATGATCTTCGGATGGTATCAATTTCGGATGATGAACCGAATCCAGGCTTGGTCCGAATTAAGACAACCATTTCGGACTTGTCCGAATTCGGGTGCCAGATCCGGATATGTCCGAATCCGGATGGTCCGAATCCGGATGATCCGAAATTGATAACTTATTTTGATATTTTGACAAAGAATAGAAAGATTCTGATAAGATTTAAGAGATTGATGATAATATGATCAAAATATAATATTTTGATATCAAAGACCAACGAATGAATCTTGAGAATAAATGATGAGCACTGAATATATATTATTCAGATGATATAAGAACTAATAAATATCAGAAATGATATTAATAACAGATTGAGCAACGAGCAAAATGTCGAGCAACTGAAAGTCTGATATAAATCAGATAGTGGTTCTATCCACTACAGATTGTGAGCAACAGAGCCAGAACCAGAAACTAAAAGAGCACAAATAGCCAGTAACTGTGAGTTGTAGATTTCATTTTAACTGCATATTATGTGAATTGAGACTTTTGTTGCATGATTCTGATTTATTGATATTCTGATCTTGAGCTTATTGAAATATTGTCATAGTATATTTACTATGATTTGTTGAGCTGAGTATTTCTTCTTCTAGATTCGATTCTTTGACGAGTCACTTGATTGTTAAGCTTAACACCATCACTATTGCTCAGTGTTGGGTTAATGTTAGGCTTATGATGTGCTGATTTACGTGATGAAAGCACAGAGGGTAGCTAGAGCTGAGCATTCCGATGATATCCATATAGAGCTTTTACTGGTAGCTAGCCCAGTACGTGGCTGATCCCCACTAATGATGCGTGTGTATGGACTTATCATCATCCGAGCATTCCTTATGAATTTGTCTAAAAGTCTCAAGAGCAACAACAGTTTTATAACTGGGAGCTGAGCAAAGTCGCGCATCAAAAGAGCATAATTGGCCAATGACCCTTCGAGATTGAGCTGTGCATGAGCCTAGTGCAGTGCATATAGAGCTGAGCCGTGCATGAGCCGAGTGCAGTGCATGTGCTTCCGCGTTCATAATTGCATGTTAAATGTGAAATTCTACATTCTCACTAAGCATTTAAGCTTACCCGTTGTTGCATTATTTTTCAGGTAAAGGCAAAGGATTGGCTGGACCTAGTTCATAGGTCAGGACTTTGAAAGAGCTTGAAGTGCATTAGAACCTGTTCCAACACCTTGGTACTTGATTGAAGATTTAGCTTTGGGGATTGGGCTAGTTTACATTTGTGCTTTGATGAAATAGCCTAGAAGTTTGTACCTTATACTTAGTCTTTTGTCTCTGTTTGTAATTAACTTTATTTCCGCAATTGTTAATTTTATCTTAGTTTCCTGATTGATATTGCATTGCGACTGGGCCTTGACTTGAGACCTTTGAGAAATCAGAGGGTCTCACAGTAGTGACCATCCAGCTGTCTGTCTGATGTGACGTTCGATAATAGACCAGCTAGATTGGCTTGACCAGAAGATGAACTCGGAAGGTATCTCTGTTGAGACTGATTCTGAAACTGTCCATGATGCTGTTGCTGCCCTTGGTAAGTATCTACCTTTGGTCTCTGACATTCTCTGGTGAAGTGTCCCAGACCTTGACAATTGTAGCATTTGACTTTGGACTTATCATCGTCAGATTCCTCCCAGTCCGTTTGATGAATCTTTTAACCCGTTGGGTTACCATGGCCAGTTGCCATTTGAGATCCATTTCCTCAAGATCGTCAGGGTCTACCTGATCATAATCTTCATCCCAGAGAGCAGGATCGTTTATCTTCCCCTGAACGCAGTTTCCATACGCGGCCACAAATGACGCAAGCAAGTTCAAATGCTCTTCCGCCGATTTAGCGCTCATGGGCATCTTAGAGTAGCCCTGAGATGTTGATGCCGGTGCTGCTTGAGGTTGCTGTTCTTCCGATCTTCCCAACCCTAAGAATGCTCTGTTCAGTGTGTCATCAGTCTCCGCTGGTGACGACGTTTCTCCAGTGAAAAACGCCGTAGCAGTCTTCAGATCAGCTGCGGCTGAAGGTTTTGTTGATTTTCCAAAATACATGGCTGGATTTTGGACTTGTTCGTAATCCGTTTCGGCCTTCAGTAGCTCGAAATGATATGCCCGCAACATTCCCACGATATCCTCCAATGATTGGGTATAATACTTGTCTTCATTAAGCTTAATCATTGCCACATACATCGCCCACTTGGCTGGTAAGGCATCAAGAAGCTTATTGTTCTTTTTGGTGTCATTATACTCAATCCCATGACTTTCAAGCTCCGTTAATAGATGATAAAAGCGGGTGATGGTGTCATCCAGCTGTTCATCCTTCAACGCCTTGAAAATAGCAAACTGTTGTTTCAATAACTCCATGCGCTTCCTTCGTACCCTCGGATTACCCTCACACCTCTTTTCCAGTGACTCCCAAAGTTCCTTAGAAGCCTTTTGAGTCCGGAATGTGTGTAGAATATCTTGAGGCAAAGCCATTCGAATAATCGAGAAAGCTCTGTTCTCGGCTTCATACAGTTTCTTATCATCCTCCTTCATCATCTGATATGATAAGACTTTCTGACGGCCTTCAACTTCAGAAATAGGTGGAATGTATCCTTCGTCAATACATACCCACATGCGCATGTCATTGAAACGCAAAAAATCGGCAAACCGATCTTTCCACCAATAATAATCCTCGAGTTTCATCAGCTTAGGCGGAGTGTTTGCCTTCCCGACCTCATGATCCATTTCTAGAAACTTTTGAAGATTTGACATTGTTTCAAAAGTAATTGAATTGAACTTAAAAAATTTAATTCGAAACTAATTTAAATTAATTCTTTCGAATCTAGGTAGATTCGAATATAATGTAGTTTAAATTTATTTGGGATTAAATTCGATTAAGTTTTGTAATTCAATTAGGTTCGAAATTTATGACAGATTCGAAAGTCTCCAAACTCGAAGGTCAAGGCAAACTCGAAGACTCAGTAGATTCGAAGCCCTATTCGACTATAGACTAAACTCGAATCAAACTCGAATGACAGCAGACTCGAGGCCCTAATCGACTTTAGCACAAACTCGAATTAGATTCGAAACACTCTGTATCAAACTCGAAAGGAGCGGATTTGGTTAGACTCAAGACTAAGTAAAACCCTAATTACTCCTAATAGATTCGAGCGCCGCAAACTCGAACAACGGCTAACACTTTGATTTCTTTACGTTTTGAAGATTAAATCAATATTTTTACAACGAAAAATATTGATTTCGATCAAAAACGTGAAAAACACGAAGTATTTCCCGGATAACAATTTGCTAAGCTCGAAAAACACGAAAATGAGAGAATAACCGTGCAGAAGTTCTAGAAACCTAGGATATATCTAGATGAACACGAAGAACACCAAGAACACCTCATAGGCTTTGATACCACTTGTAAGGTCTACCTAACACAGATCTATCTAGACGCGGAACCGTCAACGAGTGCGGAATCCTCGTTAACGGGTAGACGGTAACAACTCTCACTAGAAACACAGAGACTATCAATAAGCACCTACTAGAAGATTCTCTCCGAAACAACACTAACACTGATGATAAACTCGAAATCGCCTTTTGCTTAATCTCCCTCGAATTCTGCAAAAATTCTGATAATTATTCGAGTCTATCCCTAATTATAGAGGCTAATTCGAGTCTGCCATAGGCCAAACTCGAATCAGGCCCAAGGCCCATTCGAGTTTGTCCCCACTGACACTCTCGAATCTGCCTAAGTGAGTACATTCGAATCTGCCTATGTGACTCATTCGAATCTAACCTAGATTCGAATCCTAGTCCTTAGAGATTTCGAATTTACCTTTTCACATAATTAACTTACTATTGAAACTTATGTTTTTAACTTATGTTTGATTTTATCTTTGATCTTTATGTTTGAACTTCTTGTAATACGTTACATCAAGTTCAAACATACAATCAATAACTATCAAACATATATAAACATATATATCAACCACTCGTTAAAACTCAATACTTTGAATATTACTTAAACCAAAATGTTCGATCACTTAGACTGCTATCGTCACACAGGGTGTACCAACATTTAACCAAAGAACTTACTATTAAAGAGGTAGAGCTAGCTGAAGCAAAGGTTAAGGTTGCAGAGGTAAATAGTAAGTTAGAAAAGATTAGGAACTCTTCACTGAATCTTGGGAATATCTTAGATACACAGCGTCAATCTAAGAAACCAGTAGGTTTAGGTTATAAAGAGAGTCATCCACCTTTTAACGATAACTATGTGCCTCAGCCTCAGGATAAAACTGAAAAACCAGTTGAGTCAGAGGTGGCAGCTGAAACTGTATCTAAGGTGACTAATAATAATGTTACGATTAAGAAAGTCAAGTTTGTGCAGTCTTCTAGTGATAAAATTCCAGGAGAAGCTAGACCTGACTATAATAATCAGAAAGAAGAGATAGTCACGATAGTTGAGAAGAAAGAAACTGCCTCTAATGAGACACCAAAGTCAAAGGGCACTCATAAGAAGTCAATTGATAAAATGTCTTGCTTTAGATGTCATGAAAGGGGACATGTTGCGTCTAGCTGTCCATATAAGAAGGTAGAATCTACACCTAGTGTTGGAAAGCCTGAACAACATAAACCTTCTCCATGTGTAGCAAGCACAAGTGGTTCTCAAAACACTGAAAAGATTGTGAATGCCACACCAAAGCCTGCTGTTAGGCAAGTACCTGTGTCGGTTAGACCGAATGACGTGGATAGGACTAATTCACCAAATAGAGTCCCTAATCAATCTAGGTCAGGACCTCAACAAGTTTATAGGATTACAACACCTAGAAGGGCTTACACTCCGGTTACGTCTCACACTCCTCAAAGACATCAGACACCAGGTAGAGCCCAGGGATACCAATCTGAAATGTCATATAATAGAAATTATTCAAGGGCTCAACAGCAAATGCCTACCCAAAGGCCAAGAGTGATTTTAAATCACTCTGCACCACAACAGGTTCTCAATCAAACACCTAAGTCGCCTGAAAGGAGAGATGGGTTTTTGAAAGAATTCACGTATGTGGATGAGAACGGTATTACCAACTCAGTCATGGCTTGGGCTCCCCGTGATAACTAATTTGTTTTCTTTCATGTGCAGGAGCTAACTACAGGTCTAAACAACAAGTGGTTTGTCGACAGTGGTTGCTCAAGGCACATGACTGGGGAAAGGAGTCTGCTCACAGACTTCAAGGGAGGGAACAAGGGATTCGTATCATTTGCTGGGAACAAAGGAGGAAATATCACTGGAACAGGAGTGATTACTAATGGGACTATCACGCTTGATCAAGTATATCACGTTGATAGACTTGCTCACAATCTCATTAGTGTCTCTAAGATCTGTGATAAGAAGAATTCAGTTTTATTTACTGATACTGAAGCGTTAGTGCTGAAGCTGGGATTCAAAATTCCTGAAGAGTGGATTATGATGAGAGCCCCAAGGAAGAACGATTTGTACATGCTGGACATGAACATCTCCGATTCATCGATGGGAACGATCTGTCTTTTATCTAAAGCTTCAGAGACAGAATAAGTCTTATGGCACAGACGCATGGCACACTTGCACCTGAGAAAAATGAACTACATCACAAAACATGGACTGCTGCAAGGTGTCCCGATGAAGAGTTTTCAGTTTGAAGACAAGTGTGTACCGTGCAAGAAAGGCAAACAACACAAGAAGTCACACAAGTCTAAGACTCAGAACTCAATTGCTTCCACTTTCAATTTGTTGCATATGGACCGATTCGGACCTATCAACAAAAGGAGTATAGGTGGTAGTTGGTACTGTTTAGTTATCACTGATGATTACTCACGTTTTTCATGGGTTTTCTTTTTAGGTACGAAGGATGAAACAGCTGCAAAGTTGATTGGGTTCTTAGACCAAGTCGAAAACTCCTATGGGACGAGGGTAAAACGTATCAGGAGAGATAATGGAACAGAGTTTAAAAACACGGTAATTGGTGTATATTTCCTATCTAAAGGCATAGTGCATCAATTTAGTGCACCATATGAGCCACAACAAAATGGGGTGGCAGAGCGTAAGAACAGGACTTTGATTGAGGCAGCAAGGACCATGCTCTCGGATTCAAAGCTTCCTACCATGTTTTGGGGGGAGGCAGTGAATACCGCTTGTCATGTTTTAAATCGGGTCCATACTGTCAAATCATTGAACAAAACCTGTTATGAAGTTCTGAACAAAAGACCACCAAAATTAACTGGCTTCGAACCTTTTGGGGTACCGTGTACATTAATGAAAACAAAACATCAACCTATGTTTGGTGAAAAGGCTGACGAAGGATATTTCCTAGGTTATGTGCCTAACTCACCAAACAAAAGGGTTTTTAACGAATCAAGCGGTACGGTAGAAATTGTGTATAACATTGATGTAACTAGTTATACACATGAACCCCAAACTGGTCCGGAATAGATATTTGATTATGATTCATTGTTTAAATCATTTAACATTCCTTTGGATGGAAATGCATGTACAATTGAGCATGACTTATCGTCATTAAATCTGAATGACGACGGTCAAGGTTTTCCAAAGACAAGCTTTCCATTAACTTCTGAGCCTTCTTCGACAGAAGATAGATCTCTAGCTGAGAATGATTCTGAGTTACCTACAAACGAGAATCAGGCTATTACTTCAAATTCCGAAGACAGTGATCATGAGGAAGAAAATGTACCGTCTGAATTCGTTCCCCCGATAGGTGAAATAAGATCAAACTTAGGAGTTAATCTTAGGGTCGATGAGATTGAAACATCAAGGATAAATACGGATCATCCGGTTGAGAGCATCATAGGAAATCCGCATTCTGGTGTGAGAACTAGGAGTAGTTTGAATAACAACACAGTGTTGTTGTCGATGATTAATGACTCCGAGGCTTTTCACACTTGCCTTTATTCGTGTTTTATCTCACAAGTAGAGCCGAAGAATGTGCAAAATGGCACTAAAAGACAATTCTTGGTTTGAAGCGATGCAAGAAGAACTGTCACAATTCAGAAAGCTTGAAGTATGGGAGTTAGTGCCGCTACCGCGAGGAGAAGTTGCTATAGGAACCAAATGGGTTTTTAAGTGCAAGAGAGACGATCGGGGTATTGTTACTCGCAACAAGGCAAGTCTTGTCGTAAAGGGTTTCAACCAAGAATAGGGAATCGATACAATGAGGTGTTTGCACCAGTGGCAAGGCTCGAAGCAAAGCGTCTGTTTCTAGCCTTTGCGTCCTTCAAAGGATTTAAAGTTTATCAATTGGATGTAAAGAGTGCATTCTCGTACGGCAAAGTGAAGGAACTGGTTTACGTCGAACAACCGCCTGGTTTTACAGATCCAAAGTATCCAGACAGAGTGTATCGTCTTGATAAGGCTCTGTATGGATTACATCAAGCACCAAGGGCATGGTATGAGACGCTATCAACTCATCTTTTGGACAACGGGCTTGAAAGGGGGAGAATTGATAGTACATTTTTCGTGAAGAGAAAGGGAGAAGATTTCATCTTGGTACAAATGTACGTAGATGACATCATTTTCGGGTCATCAGACGAGCAGATGTGCAAAGATTTCGAGAAGGTGATGAAGTCAAAGTTTGAGATGAGTGCTATAGGAGAGTTAAACTCCTTTCTGGGTTTCCAAGTTGAACAGAGGAAGGAGGGCATGCTTATCCATCAGAAGAAGTATGTCTACGATATTTTGGAGCGCTTCGGAATGGAAGGAACAAAGCTGACTGCTCACTTCAGTACTCCGATTCAAGTGAATCACAATCTCGAACCGGGTACAGAAAGTGATACTGATGTGGATCCGACTCTATATCGGGCCATGATCGGATCACTCATGTATTTAACTGCTTCTAGACCTGACATAATGTTTGCTGTGTGTATTTGTGCTAGGTTTCAAGCCAATCCGAAAGAAATGCATGTGAAAGCTGTGAAGAGGATTCTGAAATACCTCAAGTCGAAACCGAAGTTGGGACTTTGTTATCATGCTGATGGTGATCTGGAATTGGAAGCATTCACGGATTCAGACTATGGAGGTTGCAGCTGGAATCGAAAGTCAACAACTGGAGGTTGTCAGTTCCTTGGAGGGAGGCTCGTATCCTGGCAATGTAAGAAACAGACTTCGGTAGTCGTGTCAACGTGCGAGGCCGAATATGTATCTGCTGGTAGTTGCTGTTCACAGGTTTTATGGATACAACAACAATTGCGGGACTACGGTTTGACTTACACTCATACTCCCATTAGGATAGATAACCAATCTACTATTGCAATAACTAATAATCCAGTTAAACACAGTAAAACCAAGCACATAGACATAAGACATCATTTTATACGCGATTGTGCTGAAAAGAACTTAATAAAACTGGTAAAAGTGGCAACGGAAGATAACAATGCCGATTTATTCACTAAAGTTTTTGATAAGTCACGCTTTGAACTGTTAGTTCAACTGAATGGTATGCGTAATCCAGAGTAACTTGACCTTAGTATCTTTTCTTTCTTTTTATAGTAAGTTAGTGGTTAAGTAGAATTTCTTTCTTTTTATAGTAAGTTAGTGTTTAAGTATAATTTACTTCCTTTTATAGTAAGTTAGTAGGTTACTTTATTAGCTTATCTTAAAAATTGAAAAACAAAAGAAAAAAAGAGAGAAAACTATAAAAAGTTCAAAAAAAAGAGAATATTAGAAAAATGAGTTAAGTCTTAGATACATAGGTTGAAAGTGACGAAAATTAGCACAGTCGATGCAATCTTTAAGTGTTAAGCTTTCACACATAATGCACCTTAAACTTTAAGTGATATACATTTTCTTGTTTGATGTGTTGGTAGCCATAATACACAAAGGGAATCCCGAAAGCTAATAAAATATTCAAGAAAAAGTCTTATGTGTAACTAACTTAGATGTATGACAAAATGGTCTTAATTTCTATGTTAGAGACATACAGACAATGATTCTAAATGAGGTATGCCAATTTTCTGGGGGATGTATAGCAACATCAAATACATCTTAAAGAAAAGAAAAGAAAAGAAAATTTTTGATAAAAAGAGAGAGTCAAAACAAGTCGCTTTGTTGTACGTAAGTACAGACCTGTCACCTCTGTTTTATTTCGAGTTAGCAAGATAAGTCGCTTTGTTGTACGTAGGTACAAACCTGTCACCATTGTCTTGCTAGCATTAAATAAACTTTAAGACAAACTAGGACACTCTGTTGTATGTAAATACAGAACTGTGTCTGACGTTTGCCTTTTAAAGAAAATATGAAATACCAAAAAGTTATAATCATTGGGTGTCTGCCTTGATCATAGAAGTATGTCTATGTATGGGACACGTAAGGTAGTTTCTTGATGAATAAAAAGACTGAAGGATATTCCAAAGTGTAAAATGTTTAAAGGGAAAATCATATCGACAATCGACTTGGTTTGTATTTCACGACAAACAATCAAAGGAATCAAAAACTTCCTAAGTGTGAAAGTGTAATACTGAAAGTGCGTATTGACACCGCTATCTGATTGAACCTTTCTTTGACTTTCTCACAAAAATATTCTGTTAATTTAGGTTGTAAATTATTAAAAGTAGTTTTGAGTAGATTAAGTTTAAATTTCATTCAAAATTTATTTTATTTTATTTTACTTTACTTTACTTTATTCTAAGTAGGAAAAGGGTCAAAGTTACTAGGATGCATTTTTGGTTGAACAAACAAATATTGTGTGAAAATCTGTAGCTTCGTGTGAATGATTTTGCAAGGTTTGAACAATTCCGTTACACAAAAAAGTTGAAATAGTTTAACTTTATTCAAGTATTTTCAAAACTTTTCCTCAAATTCGAATAACAGACAAATTCGAACTAAGCTTCGATTTGTCAAAATATTCGAACATATGGCAAGTTCGAAGGTAGTTGGTATAAATAGGTCAACAATACGTCATTTAAGGCACCTACCTTCGACTTTATTCATTCGAACTTGTCTGGCGATTTCGAACTTGTTCATTCGAATTTGTCGCATTCGACTTTCTTTCTATTCCTCGAAGTTTTGCACACTTTTCTCGAACCTACTTACATACTTAGGTATAATAATCATTATTATACAAAGTTTGCGTAGTTTAGGACCTTTTTATGGCAAAAAAAATCGAGTTTATTTGATAGTTTTTGGGTTTAAAGTATGTGGTTTAAAGTCACAAGTTTTAACCGGTAAAAGTTCAAATAAAACACATATAACTTCGATTAGAATCCAATAGGACTAGACTATACTATTTTCTAAGTCAAATGGGGTTAAAATCTTGGATTTTTGTTCGAAAATGTCCGACTTCGAACATGTTCTTCATGTTCGAACTTTTCACAAGTTCGAACTTGTTGAAATATCTACAAGTTCGAAGTCAGTCAAATTCGAACATAATCTTCGAATTTGTTTAAATTCGATTGATTTAAAATAAGTTTGAACTTGTATAAATTCGAATATGTTGGATTTCGAACTTATGTAGGTTCGAAATTATGCAAATTCAAAATAAACAAGTCTCATTTTATTTTCATTTACTAATATTGGTTGTTGTTTCTGTGTGCAGATATGGGTGATCGGGCTTTCTATAATAAACATAACATGGTTATGTCTGTGCATAGAGAATTACCCGAAGCTCAGCTATACAAACATATGGTCGGCTTTTTGACTCAGTCGCGAGTCTCGTATGCTTTGACTCATAATCTGCAAATCATTCTGCCTTATGTACGTCAATTTTGGGAGCATCTCCAAGTGGACTGCTCAGTGACGCCAACAGTTCTAAGAACAAGGGTTGGGGGACAGCCAATCGTATTTTAGCTGATATGTTGCGTCAAATCCTACAGCTAGGCACAGAATACCATGAGGCAGGGCCTATAGATTTTCCAGCTCAGATAAGGCAAGCGGCGTTTTTGCGAATGGGATATGCCCAACATATTACGAAAGCCTCGTATGTGAAGAGTGGCTTAATTGGCCAATGGCGTTATCTCGTGCATGTCATAATGGTTTGTTTTGCGCCGAAGAAGGCCGGTTTTGATACTATGGTGTCCAAGCTGCAATCAGCGTTGATTGCCTTAGTATACAACAAGCGATTCAGTTTTTCGGAAATGTTCATTGGGGAGTTTGTGCACCAAATTACAGCTCCGGTGAGAGAACACTTTTTTATGTATCCTCGATTTGCAACGATGATCATCCGCCACCTTTTGCCAAATTTTCCTCCTCTTCCAGATACAAATGGAGTGGCCATTACTGATAAAAGGATTTTTGTTGATTGCCATTCGCATAATGCGAGAAAGGCTGAGCATATCAGCCCGCAAGTGGCACCTCTATTTGGAGCAGTTATTGACCCTGATTTTGTAGCGCCAGAGGGTGATAACTGGGCAGGTGAAGCTCCACAACAAAAACAACAACAGCCACAACAGCAACCGCAACAACAACAACATTAGAGGCAACGAGCTCCGGCTAGAAGAGCTCCGGTAGCTAGGCCAACCTCCAATTGACAATCAGAATCGAATGCAGCTGGTCCATCCACGGACGCTGCAGGCCCGTCAAGTTCGGCCCCACAGTTTGATCAGAGGGCACAAACCCTAGAAGAAATTTGGGCTCAAGGAACGGCTGCTGAGCAAGATATTGCAGCAGAATTAGTTCATGAGATTTGGAGCCTCCAACTGAGTACAATGATATATTTATAGAGATTGATGAATACCAGCCATCTGAAGCTGAGTATATGGACATAGAAGTCCAGGTTGAAGAAGGAGAAAGAATGCAGACTGAGGCTGAGGGTCAAGCAAAGACTGCCTTCGAGTATGACTCTGATTCTAGTTCTGAGGAAGCAAAAGCTGTTGAAGCTGTTGATCAGGATGTCAGAATTGCCAGATATGGATCGAGACTAGTGGTCAATAGACAAAAAATGAGAAGACGAGCAGGTAGAGATGCAGAGGAAGAAAACTCTGATTTTGAAGAGGAAGAAGAAGTTCCACTCGTGCCTAGGCATAAGGCGAGGCGGCATAGATTCATGCAGGGAGCTCCATCCACTTCTGCTCCAGAGCCTGTGTTACCAGCTGCTCAATCAACCCCAACCACCGCTCCATCAACATCCACCTCCACTTCATCAACATCATCTACATTCACTAATAATCATCGGTTCACAGAGCTGAAAGGAAAGGTGGACTTCCAAACAGTCCAAATTTTTCAACTTTCAACGGAAGTGAAAGAGCTTCAAGCGCATAATGCCAGACTTGATCAGGAAAATGCTGAGTTGAGAACAACAGTAGTTGATCAAGCGTCTGAGATGAAGACAATGAAAACTCTCCTAGAGCAGTTATTGAAAAATCTGCAAGCTCATGGGGAGAGTCGTTGCAAGGAAGCTGAGGTGAGGAGAGAAGATAACTCAGTCAATGATCCAGATGTTGACATAGATAGTGAGCTAGCAGATTTTTCTCAGAAGACTACTCAGCAGGCTCAAATTCAGGGGGACCCTAGTCAGTCGGGTGTGAGCGAAGGAGGTGAAGGTGAAGCCTCAAAGATTGCTGAACATGATATGATTGAAGCTTTAATGGATCTTGATGATCAAAATGACTTTTAGTTTGATCAAGAAGACTTGGAGGAAGGAGAGTTTGTTCCTGAAGAGATTGTGGATTGGAAGTCGGATGAGGAGGTTGTAGAAGACGAGGATGACAATGTTGATGAAGTCGTCATCCCAAACAACCTATCACTAAACAGTATATTCATAATGAGCAGAATGTTATCGATATGGATGAGCTTAACCTAGCATATGCAGATGAATCGAAACATGAAGTAGCTGAAAAGAGCAAACTAGAGAAGATCTGATAAAGCTATGGTTCAGGAAGGAAGAAAAGAAGACAGATCTAAAGATGAAGATGAGAATGAGAGTGCCAAGTCCTGGAAATCTCTTAGGAGGAATATAAGTTGGTTCTTTGATAGAGAACTGCAGCTATTTGTACTCAAGAGAAGAGATGGGATACAATACTTGAGGAGAGCGTTGAAGGTTTTCAACACACAGCCCAAGTGTGAAATGAAAGAGTTGGCTTGGAAAGAACTGATCAACCTAGGAGACGACCCATATGCTGAAGTTGTTGCTAAGATCATAAGAAGGGAGGGTCGATCTGGAAGGTTTGAAAGGCTTATGTTTAGATCTGGGAAAAGAGTTGAAGATCCGTCGATAATAGATCCCCACACTAGAAAGCCTGGGGCTAGAATGGTTACCAAGCCAGTCCGATGCCTCAAGAAAGTGCCGATGAAGTCAATGCCACAGGATGTACTGAGAAACATGAAGTGGTGGTATGTTGACAATGAGACGGAGGAAGCAGTGATGGAGGACTACGAGGACAACGTAATTTTGAAAGTATACGTTCCACTGCATCTGATAAAGTTATCTAAGGACGACCTGAAAGAACTTCAAAGATAAGTTCAAACATAAGTTCAAAGGTAAGTTCAAAGGTCATGGTTCGAACTTATGGAGGACAAGTTCGAAGGGCCTTGGGCTTGGTCGAACTTGTCCAGAGCAAGTTCGAATAAGGGGTTATAATTAAGGGTTAATTCGTTTTAATTAACAACTTTTGCATAATTCGATCAGAGATTAAGGAGGCGATCTCGAACTTGCAAGGCGATTTTGTGTTTGTTCTTGGAGAATATCACGTGTCGGGACGTTCTAGTGTTTGTCTATCATCATGTGTGTCTTCGTGTTTCGTGTGCGTGGTCTTTCCGTCAAACCGCTAACGAGGATTCCGCACTCGTTGGACGGTGTCGCGTCAAGATAGGATCCGTAGGCAGGCGACCTTACAACTAACCAAGGATGTTTCTCGAAATACTCATTGATCGAGTTGAAACATTTGAAAAATATTGCAAGGCATGAACTACTCAACTCGACTTTCTCAAATAGAATGTGAAACCAACTCGATTACAAGTATGATTTTCTCGAATGCCATGAAAAATCCATGAAATAAATCTAACTCTTATGCTAGGCAACTCGAATAAGAAAGAAATTTTCTTGAACAACTCGTTGATTCAACTCATATGGAATTAGAACTTACTCGAACCATGTTATTATCGAGACTGGTTTTTAAAAATTTTCTAAGTCCTTAAAATTATCAGATACATTTTAAACTTTTCTAAGTCTGAAATGCCACTGAAATTATCAAAAACCATTTCATGGACATTTTTGCCTATTTATTTATTGTTTCTTACACGAAATTGGATTTTAAACAACTTTTGTTTACTGAACTTTGTCCAGAAATACCATTTTCAACCCTAAAAATCCAATTTTCAGAGTTTCAAGAACTTGAATGTTTTGAACCTGTAAATCCAAAGTTATTGCTGTGTGTTTTGAAATGGAATTTGAAATTTGTTTTACAAGTCCATATTATCAATACAAAAACAAACACATCATCAATTTCACATATAAACCAGAGAAATCAACAAAACTCAAATACACATACTTCACGACTACGAACACACACACAGTTCATCATATATGTACAAATCTTCGAACAACAAACAAAAATTAGCAAATAATAAGAAAACTTGAAAAACACTTACAAAAATTTTATTCAGATTTTGAAAATCTTGATCAGAAATGTGTTTTGTCATGTGTAAGAAAGGTTGAGAATGGAATTTCGGAGAAGGAAGTGAACAGTGACTGAGGAATTGAAAAAGTGGTTTTTAAATTCAAAATTCAAACTTATACTCAAAATTTGAATTTTGAAAAATCCGGCCCACTGTATACTTGGCCCATTCTCTTTTTCAAAATTGAAGCCCATTTATTAAAAAAAAAAATTCACACACACACAAGAAAAATAAAGATAAAACAAATAACAACTAACAAAACAAAAACAAAATTAAAAACAACTAAAAAAATAATTAAATGAACAAAGAACAAAAAAAACAACAAAATACAAAAAATAGTAACAAAGAATATTAAAAGATAAAAAAAATGTTGCTCCCCCTAGAATTTTGCATATTAGCTCCCCCTCAGATGTATACCTCTTTAAATGACAGCTCCCCCACCAAAAAATCAGATAAAAATTTATCAGTTAGTTAAAAATCAGATAAAATTTTCTGTCTGCTCCCCCTGCACATGACAATCCGAATCTGTTAAACTCAGAAAAATTAAACTTCAAAATCCCATGAGATTAACTACAAATTTAATCAAATAAAAAATGTAAATTTAAAATTATATTTTGTAACTACTGAAAGTTTAAATCTAACGGTTGAACATTCCCAATGTGTATACCAAAAAATTAAATCATTTTTCATCTAAGGATTTGGTAAACAAATCAGCTAGTTTATATTCAGTGGGTACAGAATATAACACTACATTACCAGTTTCTACATGATCTTTTATAAAGTGATACCGGATGTCAATGTGTTTTGTTTTTGAATGTTGCACCAGATTTGAAGCTATTGCTATGGCACTTTGTGAATCACAGTAAATAGGAATTTTTTGCGGTGTAAACCCATAGTCTCTAAGTTGACTCTTCATCCACAACACTTGTGAACAGCACGACGATACTGCTACGTATTTAGCTTCTGCTGTTGACAGGGATACACAATGTTGCTTTTTAGATGACCAGCAAACAGGTTTGTCACCAAGAAATTGCACTGCTCCTGATGTACTTTTTCGATCCATTTTGTCACCTGCGTGATCAGCATCAAAGAAGGCAGTTAATGTAAAAGATGATTCCCTGGGACACCACAAACCTAAGTTTGGTGTTACCTTCAGATATCTTAAAATGCGTTTGGCAACAGCAAAATGTGATTCTTTAGGATGTGCCTGATATCTAGCACAGACACATGTACCAAACATAATATCCGATCTACTGGCAGTTAAATACATTAATGATCCAATTATCCCTTGATAATGAGTTACATCTACAGGATTCCCTGAAATGTCTTCATCGAGTTTAGATTTAGAATCTGGAGCCATAGGAGTTTTCATGGGAGTACTGTTGACCATGTTAAATTTCATTAACATGTCTTGAATATAATTAGAGTGATTGATGAATATACCATCACTCAGTAGTTTTACTTGTAAACCCAACAAAATTAATTTCTCCCATCATGCTCATTTCAAACTTTTGGGACATTAAAAATGCAAATTTCTTGCAAAACTCAGTATTTGTAGACCCAAATATTATATCGTCTACATATATCTGAATGACTATGATATTCGGAGCCTGATGTTCTATAAATAGGGTTGTATCCACTGCACCTTTGTTAAATCCACATTTCAAAAGGTAATTTGAAAGTGCATCATACCAAGTTTGAGGTGCTTGTTTAAGGTCATACAGTGATTTGTCCAAAATATATACATGATCAGGCTTCAAAGGATTGGTAAACCCTTTGGGCTGATATGTATATACTTCGTCAGTTGATTCCCCATTTAAAAAAGCAGTTTTCACATCCATTTGATATACAGTGAAGTTTTTATGTGTAGCAAATGCTAAAAACATTCGAATCGCTCAATCCTAGCAATTGGAGCAAAAGTTTCGTCGTAATCTATTCCTTATTGTTAGCTGTATCCTTTGGAAATGAGGAGAGCTTTGTTTCGAATGATGACACCGTGTTCATCTTTCTTGTTCTTGAAAATCCACTTTGAGCCAATGATAGATTTGTCCGTTGGTCGCTCCACCAAATCGCCAGACCTTCAACCTTTCAAATTGATTTAACTCTTCTTGCATAGCCACTATCCAGTCATCATCCAGAAGTGCTTCTTTCACAGTTTTAGGCTCAATCTTGCTCAAAAAATTGGAGAAGAGACACTCGTTCATTGTCGCTCTTTTGTTTTAACTGAGGCAGAAGGATGACTAATTATATTTCCAGGTGGGTGATTCCTTGTCCATTTAAATGTATGTGGGTAAGGTTGAAGTTGGTCTTGATTAGGGTTTAAGTCCAGGTAGGGAATTCAAGGATTTACTTCAGAAGTTGATGGGATATCAACTGAGGTGGGAGTTTCTGAGTTTTCAGAATTCAGGGGGGTTTCAAAAGATTCTGGAGCTTGAATTGGTTGTACACTGTCAATGGGAAACTGTACATCTGTTGTAGAAACCTCTCTAGTATCTTTTGAAATTGGTTGATGTGAATAATCCGAGACTACGACTGGATCTTCAGTTATCCTATCAGGAACCAAATTTGAAACATTAGGTTTGATCTTTTCAAAATAATCTTCATAAAAATCCTCAAACAATTTATTTAGATCATTTGTTTCAGCATTTTGGTCAGATGACTTCATAGAAGTCGACTGTTTAAGTTCGGGTCCTGAACTGGTGTGTTCAAAAGCCATTACAACTCCTTCGTCGAATTTAACATTTACGCCCTCGTTAACAGTCTTCGTCCTTTTTTTGTAGACTCGGAAAGCTACAGACTCTTTAGAATAGCCAATGAAGATGCCTTCATCCGCTTTCTGATTAAACTTTCCCAAATTGTCTTTGTCATTTAGAATAAAGCACCTGCATCCAAAGACATGAAAAAATTTCACATTAGGGACTCGTCTATTTATCAGTTCGTAGGGTGTCTTTCCGAATCTTTTGTTGGTAATTGATCTATTCTGAGTAAAACAAGTTGTTGCTACAACTTCAGCCCAAAGGAATAACGGAAGTTTTGAGTAAGCCAGCATTGTCCTAGCAGATTCCACAAGGATGCGATTTCGTCGTTTAACTACACCGTTCTGTTGTGGAGTACGAGCTGCTGAGTATTGTTGAGTTATTCCAACAGAACTCAGAAACATCTCGAGTGACTTATTCTTGAATTATGTACCATTATCAGATCTAATGGTTTGAACTGATAGTTACAATTTGACTTGAATTTTGCGAATGAAGTCGATAATGATTTCGGTAGCATCAGACTTGGATGTCAGGAAGAATGCCCATGTGTATCTTGAATAGTAGTCGACAATAACCAACACATATCTTTTCTTGTTAATGCTCTGTACTCGCATAGGCCCACACAACTCCATATGTAGAAGTTCTAAAGCTCTAGTTGAAGAATGTTCAACCTTTGACTTGTGAGAAGCTCGCACCATCTTCCCTTTTTCACAGGCTGCACACAACTGCTCCTTCTGAAATCTGAGATTTGGTAGCCCTTTAACTAACCCACCTTTTGCAAGATTGGTTAATTGTTCGAAGTTCAAATGTGAGAGACGGCGATGCGACAGCCATGATACTTTAGATGTTGCTTTTGACAATAAGCAAACATATTTCTTCAGATTGATATTGGCTAGATCTATAGAGTACATAATCGTTTTCTAATTCCCTGCAAGAATCTCCTTCCCTTCCCCAGATCTAATGCTACACCGATTAACTTTAAAGTTGTAACTCTCAGATGAAGTGTGAGTGAACATAATACTTAGAAAATTTAAGAGTTGTGTTGTGTGTTCCTTGTGATCCGAGAGTTGTAACTCCAGGATGTGCCTAGACAGATTTCAAAAAATTTCAAAGTGATGATAATCAATTAGTGTGATCTGAGAGTGGTAACTCTCGGATGATGCATGAAGAACATGCCACCTAGAAAAATATGCAAGTTTGAAAATTTTGATAGTTGTATCCGAGAGTTGTAACTCTCGGTTATAACTAAGAAACTTGAACATTTCGAAAATTTCTAAATTTTAACAAGAATAAAGCTAAAATCTGAATGATTTTTAAGATCAAATATTCTTTCTTTCACGAATTTGTGATTGAACAGTATGATGTTCACCCGAATGAATATAGTATCAAACGAGATTTAATTACAAACAGTTCAAAAATTTTAATTTTAATGATCAAACAGGTATGTTATTCAATGAACACTCAAGAACATGAACAAAATTACAAAAAAAATTCAGATTTGCAAGCATATAATCGAAAAATCAGTAAAAATAACACTTTAAAACAAACCTTTATGCTCTGATACCAATTGTAATTTCCAGTTTAAGTTACGCATTTAATAATAATCAACCAGTCATCATGAACATTATGAATAATATCAAGAAAAATATGAACAAAAGATAATACCTTAAGAACAATATAAGCAAAGTTGAATATAATACCCAAAAGTTTGCAACAATTTGTGCGATTACAACTGATTAGAAAACATAACCTAATACATTCTATTTATAAGCAAAGTAGATGAGTTGGATCCAAATACAAAACCAAATAACACATGGGTTGACCTTTTAGGTCTTTGACCCATTTACATAGTAGTTTGGATCCTTATATGTTAGCCACAAAAAGTTCTATTTATTACATTTATGACACTGAAACTATCACAACTTCTAGATCAAATATTGTGATTGGCCCAAATGTTAACATAATTTGGCCAAATAATGATGTGCATGCAATGATTAATATGTGACAATTGTAAAGTTATATTCATGTGAATAATAGTCGGCCCAAAGGAAGGTTATTATTTGACAAGAATTTATTATCATTATTTAATCATTAGACTGGGAGTATCACTTACAATTTATTTCTTTGTCCAAAAACTAGAAATTAATGGTGTTATATATATCTCATTATGATTCATATTATTTTTTCCATTCAGAATTCTTTATGAGAAAATTATTGAGTATGTTTGATGTTATTTACTTTATGGATTCAGTTTTATTGGTATCGCATCAAACATGTCTAGCCAGGTGAATAACATTCTATGCTTAATGGGACGAACTTCAAGATGTGGAAGGAAACCATGGAAATTGTGCTCGGTTGCATGGATCTTGATCTGGCTTTATAGGATGAACGACCCGTTCCTACTATTGAAAATCTTGAAGATGTTAAGATTGAGAAATGGGATCGATCAAATGAATGTGGCTAATGATTATGAAACGCTCCATTCCAGAAGCATTTAGGGGCTCTATTTTTGAAAAGAACGTTCCAAAAGGTTCCTTGAGGAAATTCAGCAGTATTTTTCCAAGAATGGAAAATCCGAGGCAAATAATACGCTAGGTAAGCTCATTTCCATGAAGTACAAAGGAAAAAAGAAACATTAGGGAGTACATAATGGAAATGTATCATCTTGCTGCCAAACTAAAGTCATTGAAGCTTGAGTTGTCTGAGGACTTACTCGTGCGTTTTTATTTACTCTCTTTTCCATCACACTTTGGGCAATTCAAAGTAAGTTATAACACTCAAAAGGACAAATGGTCCTTGAATGAGCTAATATCTCACTGTGTGCAAGAGGAGGAGAAACTACAACGGGATAAGACTGAAAGTGCTCGTTTATCAACTTCCTCTAAGAACTTCAAGAAGAGGAAAACTAATGAAACTGCAAAACGACCATCAAAATAAAAGAAACAAAAGAAGCATGATAATGGATTACTTGATTCTTCTGTAAGAAAGTTGGACACACGAAGAAAGTGATATTCAATATTAATCAATCACAATATAGATCAAACAATTAAGAACAAAATTTAGATCAAAACTAACCGAACGATTGTATTTCATAATGAGAATTACAATACGATGACTTGAAAGCACGCACTGAACCCTAGGTGAATAATCCATACAAGACAAATGATTCCGTTCAAATTATCTACTCATTCGTGCTGCTACAGTATTGAAACTATGTATTTATATACAAAACAAAACTATTTCAATATTACAAAACAGACTCCTTGAATTATAACATTCATAAACAATATCTATTCGCAACAATCTCCCCATTTTATGAATGATTATTAGTCTTTAATCTTTAAGCCCCGGTTTCATTTCGAACCTCTTTATGCTCTTTCTGTTCATCAGCCTTGACTCAATCTTTGAGACAAAATCCACCATCATTTTTCTATCATTTGGACTAAGACCCCCTGTCTTTGATTTTCTCTTTGCATCAGATGCAAGTTTTACTTTTAGCCCTGTCATCACCTTCTGCAAAGTACCATCACAATACTTGTTTTGCTCAACCATCCTCATAGCTCTCTTCTTTTAGAAGACCACTGGATGCTTAGCCATAACAACTTGAAATTCATTCAACCTTTCCATATACTTGATGAATTTGTTTGGCGCTGTGATATTAATTCTTCCCATCCCTCTTTCCACTCCAATATGAAGATCATGTATTGACATGAGTATCAATTTTGTATGCATGAAATGGAATAGGGCCTAGTGCAAAACGACAATATTCTTCTCTTTTATTTTTGCATAGTTCATCAAACAAGTCTTCTACATCCACCAAGTTGATATTAAACAAGTCAGCTTCACTGAAAACATATGTCTTTCTGTCATCTCTCGTCACAGTGAATGTGGGATAGAAGATATTTACAAACCGATCTTTTTCAATTTTAACAAGATCAACTATCCTAAACACACTTCTTACATCTTTAATTCGCTGAGTCTTATTTTGCAGAAAATGAGCGTAATTTGCCAGATTAGGCATGTTTGGCTCGATTACTCTGAACGGCTTCAAAAATGAACATGCAGTCCATTTCTTGCAAATTATCTTCTTCTCTAAGTGATCTTCCAAAAATGGAAGTTTATTTCTTTTCTTTATGAAGTCTGCATTTTGTTTTTCAGACAGATTCAACTTTTTAATCTTCTTCTTTCTTAATTCATCCTTGTTAGGCACAAAAAGGCCTCAGTCAAACCTGTTCTACATCTGAGGGGGAGATTTTAATCTAACCTGTTGATGCATTTGAAGGATGAATTTAAGGCCTGTTATATGCCTTATTGAAACCTGAAAATGATTTGCAATATCAGTCTAAAGCTGTTCTATATGTTGCATGTGTTGCAACTAAGACAGTTTGTCCAAGCTGCTCTGTCTGCTGAACAGGCTGGACATAAACTGTCTACGCTGCTCTACACTGTTGAGCAGCTTGGGCATTTTTAAAGTGTTCTGTTCTTTGTGAACAGAACATGTTCTTTGTGAACAGGCTAAACACTTTATGGAATATGTTTCCAAGTCATCATGTATTGTTTTTGACTATAAGATCAGTTTACAAAGTCGAAGACAAAGTGGAAAACAGAACTGCTCAGCCTGCCCACGCTGTTCTGTAACATGAAGACAAAAGGTTATTTGAAAAAGGGTGACAGACCTTTTTCTTATATCAAAATAGGCCTTTACAAGGAAGAAAGACGCAAAGTTGACATTCCTAAATTAGTTAAAGGCAATACAACAGTAGACAAAGTAAAAAGACAAAAGTTCTGCACATGTGAAGACAAGTCTGCTTTTCAGAAAAGTGCAGAAAAGGTTATGTTGTCTTTTCAACAAGACTTTTCCTTTTCATTATGTCCAATGAAGATGTTTCTCTGAGATCCTCTAAGTGAGTTTAAAAGGAAGCTTCTAAGGTCAGAAAGAAAGGTGAAGAAAGCTAAGTGCTTAAAACCAAGAGTGAACGTGCAAGTGTGATCTTCATGCATGCAAGTCTTCTGTAAACCAGCATCTGTGTGTCTAAGCTGTTTTACCTAAGCTGTTCCTTACGTCTTGTAAACACAGTGAGTGCTTCTTAGTGAGTGTATTCATTGTATACTAGTTCGAGTCTGTCGTAGACTAGTAAGCATACTGTTGTATCTGTCATCTCAGCTTGAACTATTCCGCATTCAAGCTTGTTTGTAATTAACAAATTGTTGATAATACATACAAACATTGAGAAAAGAGTGTGTAGTTTTTAAATTGCTGTATTCACCCCCCCTCTACAGCTTATAATTATATACTTTGGGAACCTCTCGGGACCTACAACTGGTATCAGAGCAGTTTAGAGTGTGTGTCATTCTAGATCTCTCATTCTCCCAAGTTTCCATGGACAACAGTGCTGCAAATTCTTCTTACTATGACAATGGCTCTATGGGCAAGCCTCCAAAATTTAATCATCAAAACTTCTCTGGTTGGAAGTGCAGAATGATGCTCTACTTAGAGAATCTGGATGTACAACTGCCAGAGATAGTAATGGAGGGTCCCTATGTGCCAACCTCTGTTACTACTATAACTCCAGCGGTTGAAGGAGCTGCCCCTGAAATCAGGACCTTTGAGAAAGCTAAAGCTCAATGGTCTGATGAATACAAGAGATTGGTGGCTCTGGATGCAAAGGCCAGAAACAACCTGGTCATTTCTCTCCCTGATGATGTGTTCAAGCAGGTGGAGAAAATGAAGACAGCAAAGGAGATGTGGGATACTTTGTGTACCGTCTATGATGGACCCACAATCACACTGGACAACAGGATCAACAATCTTGTTAGACAGTATGAACTCTTTTTTGCTAAACCAAAGGAGACTCTCACTGAAACCTACACCAGGTTCACTGCTCTAGTGAATGATCTCAAAGCTGTTGGGATCACCAAGGACAATCTTACCCTGGTGAACAAATTTCTGGACATTTTACCTGAAGAGTGGAACTACTTCTCAACAATCCTAAGGAACTCAGGTGCTATCAGAAGTATGGATCTAGTCAATCTGTACGGATCCTTACTGAATGATGAACAGTCAAGGCAACAAAAGAGAAATGCCTTGGAAATGTCCAGAAGAGGTGCAGCCTTTGTGGCTAGTGTGAGATAGCTTGTAAATCAGGTGAGTGATGTGTTCATTCAACCTGATCAACAGGATGATGAAAAGGAGGAGGTGTCAGACGAAGAAGATGCTGCAGATCTTGCTGAACAAGATGATGAGCAAATGATAGCCATGCTTGTCAAAAGGTTCAACAAGAAAAGGTTTGGAAGAAATATGCTGCAAGGAGGTTCAAGTGCTGGCAAAAAGAAGGCATTATGACAACCAAAGACTGAGTTGCTTAAGTGTGGCAAAACTGGTGCATAGCTGCTGACTTTGTGTCCAAAAGCGGTTTTTTCATCATACCAAACCCAACAAGACTAACAAGGATGATGGCTATAAAGGTTAAAGTACCTTATGGCCATGGCTAAGCTGAGGAAATTGGAAAACTCTGTGTCTTCCAATCGCCAAAAGGGACTCATGGCTGAGACATGTGACTGGGAGGAATCTGATGCATCATCTGATGAAGAAGATAATCAGTGTCTGATGGCCAACTCTGATGTCCCATCAACAAGCAGTTTCAAAAAGGACATGGCTGAAGCTGAAGCCTTCAGCAGCTTGGAGAACTGGAATCCTACAATGATGTATAAGGTACAAAATTTTATGGCTTACAGGTCTGAAGAAAAAGTTAAAATGTTTGAATACATGCTTGTTGATCTGAAAGCTGCTGTTGAGAAGCATGATGCTTTATTATCTGAAATCTCTAAGCTTAAAGCTGATCTTAAAACTAAATCTGTAAAACTTGGAGTTTCCCAAAGTTGGAACTGAGTTGATTGAATTAAACCATCAACTCTATCTTTACTTGGAAGAAAAAGAGAGAAACAGATATAAAGCATGCTAGCTTCAAAGCGATTAGTTGACTCTTGAGTGGCAAATTGCACAAAAAGTCAGCCATTGTATAAGTTCAACAGATTCGCTGCGACAAATCCACAGCCTATCTTGGGAGGTGATTTGACACAGCAGCTTCCATTGTTGAGATCAATTATGCTGAAAGAAGATTTGATCCTCACTGCTTTGGTGAGACGTTCCAACATTCATTCAAAATGTGAATGGTAACTATTCAACAAGGTTTGGTCAGGCCTCAAACATGAGCTTATGTGAATTTTAGTTTCAAGCTGAGTTTGGAATTTTTTCCATCGTCGTGCTAAGGTGCTTGTGCTGGTTCACCAGCAAGCAAAAGAAGGAAAAAATGTTTCAAATGAAGTTGTGGATCTAACCTGTGACAAAACAGGTTCTGGATCCCAAAAGGCTGAATCGTAAAAAAAAGCATGTTAATCCTTTTGATGCTAAACACTTTGAAAACAAGTTTTCAAAAAGTAAGCAGCCTGTTTTCAACAAGGGTAAGTCTCATGTTGAAAACAAAACTGCTGTGATTTCAAATAAGCTTTCAAATCATAGTGGTAAACTGGTTTTAAATAAGAATAAGCTTTTCAAAACCAGACACAGTGAATATGCTGATAGGCAGCAAAAATCACAATTCAGTAGGGGCAAAGGCAAAGCCATTGCTCAAACTGAGATAATTGGGAATAAGTTTCCCAAACCCGTGGAAGCTCAAAAGCCAATTAAGCTCCCTGTCTTTGACATCTTCGCCTAAAAAGCGAAAGAAGAGGCCTCCAAAAGCTGTGGCTATTGAAAACGAGTCCACATCAAGCTGGTGATTCAACAAACAGAATAAAACTGCTGAAAGAATCAACAAAATAACTCATAATGGTATTCTGAAAGATCTTCTTCCAAAACTCGAAAAGAGAAAAATGTTACAAATGTGGGAAGAAGACATCTGGCCAAGGATTGTCCCTGAATGTCGAGGACATGAGGCATGTTGACTCTGCTGTTTCCTCCACAGCTGTTACAAGCAGTGTTGGAAATGTCACAGTCACTGAAAGTGGTATTCAAGCTGATACCATTCAAATAGGGAATATTAGTGTGGATATTTCAAGTCCATCAACAAATGTTGATGAAGTAGGAGAACTCATCTCTGTGATGAGTTCCCCTAAAAATGACTAATAATTCTCTTATCACTTTGCAGGAAAAACAACCTTCCCAGGTTTGGTACTTGGACAGTGGCTGCTTCAGGGCACATGACAGGTTGGTAAAGAATTTTGGCGAGTGAACTCAGGCCTGAAAGGCCAAAAGTCACCTTTGGTGACGAATGGACGAGGGATCACACTGAGGGATAGGAACTCTTAAAGCTGGTGCCTGAATGTTCAAAAGAGTAGCCTATGTGGTTGGGCTAAACATAACCTTGTTAGCATAAGCCAACTATGTGATGCTGGCTACAAGGTTAACTTTGATGAGCACCTGGGTTACATATTGGATTCCCAAGGCAAAGTTGTGCTATGTGCTCAACGAAAGAAAGGTGTATATGTTGTGGATATGCATTCTGCTGACCCCACAACTAAAACCTGTTTTCTCACAAGAACAAATGCTGATCTAAACTGGCTATGGCACAGAAGACTGTCACATCTGAACTTCAAGAACATCAACAAACTCTGTAAGAAAGAGTTGGTGACAGGTTTGCCTTCTATGACTTTTGCTAAAGATAGATTATGCACAGCTGTGAGAAAGGCAAGCAGGAAAAACATCTTTTAAATCCAAACAAAATTTCTCTATTGATACTCCACTCTTCTTGATCCATATGGACTTGTTGGACCTGTTAATGTCCGCACGTAGGAGGAAGAAGATACACTCTTGTAATGGTTGATGAGTCTCCAGGTACACATGGGTTGATCCTTTCTGAAGAGCAAAGGAGAGCTGCTAGGAGAGATTATTGGATTTGTCAAAAAAGATGGAAATGCTAACTCTGCCCAAGTAAAGCCGCTTAGAAGTGATCAGTGGACTGAATCAGAAACAGTACCTTGAAGACTCGTGTAAGAGAAAGGTAGTATCTCAAAACTTTTCAGCATAAGAAACTCCTCAACAAAATAGAGTTGCTGAAAGGAGAAACCGAACTCTCATTGAAGTGCCAGAACCAGCTGTGTGCATCAGGTTTACCTTCATCATTTTGGGCTGAAGCTGTTAACACTGCCTGCTTCACCCAAAACAGATCCTTAGTGGTGAAAGGTTCAACAAGACTCCCTATGAGCTGCCTCAAAGGGAGAAAGCCAAATGTATTTACTTCCATGTGTTTGGTGTCCCTGTTTCATTCTGAGTCAAAGGGGCCAGTTTGTCGAAATTTGAACCTAAAGCTGATGAAAGGTGTGTGTGCTGGCATACTCTACTATCTCCTAAGCCTACAGAGTCTACAACAACAAAAGAAAGGTGATAGATGACTCTATCAATGTCACCTTTGAAGGAGTCCAAGATGGCCTCACCAAGCTGTTCCTGAATCAGTTTCAGGAGACCTTAACCTTGCTGATTGCCTGATGACATTCAATCAATGAAGAGGACTCAAAAGCTTCCACTACACTCAGTGTGTGACCTGTTAATCATGATGGACATGATGTGATTATGTCAATACACCTGTGTGAATAAATGTCACGGACTTAATTACAACTGCATGTCCAGACCTATCTATGCTGATTTTCCCAGTTCCTATGCTGATATGTTCAACAGTGTCAGACATGTTCAACAAGTGAACAGGCTCAAGACAACAGTGTGTCTGAAATCTTGAGCAGCTGTTCAACAGGACCTGTTGAAGATGTTAACAACTCATGGTAAATCATCATTAAAAAATGATCCTAAGTGGATCATGGTGTCACCCCAATGATCAAATAATTGGTGACATCAACAAAGGGATACAAAAACACGGTGGGACAGCTTAGGAACTTCTGTATGGTCTCTAGTTTGTTTCACTGATGGCGCCAAAGAGGGTTGATGAAGCATTAAAAGATGCCAATGGATACTGCCATGCAAGAAGAACTCAATCAGTTTTGAGAGAAACAAAGTATGGAAGTTGGTCCCTGCTCCTAAAGGTAAAACTATAATTGGCACAAATGGGTTTTCAGGAACAAGATGGACGAGCAAGGTCATGTCATTAGAAATAAGGCAGAGATGGTTGCTCAGGGCTACAGACAGGGGAAGGCATTTACTATGATGAAAACTTTGCTCCTGTGGCAGGCTAGAAGCATTTGTTTGTATCTAGCCTACGCTGCTCATAAGAGCATAAGGTATTTCAAATGGATGTGAAGAGTGCATTTTTGAATGGGAAGCTGCAAGAAGAAGTATATGTCAAGAAGCCTCCAGGTTTTGAAAATGACAAACACCCAGGTTTTTGTCTATACGTTGGACAAGCTCTCTATGGTCTCAAACAGGCCCTAGAGCCTTGGTATGACACTCTTACTGAATTCCTTATGAGCAATGGGTTACTCCAGAGGTAAAGTGGATACCACACTGTTCTAAAAGAAAGTGAAGTCTGATATTGACTTGTTCAAATTTATGGGGAAGACATATATTTGGTTTCTATCAGAGCAGTTATGCAGAATTTTCATTACTCATGCATCTAGTATGATGAGTATGGGGAGAACTAACTTTCTTTTTAGGATTACAGGTTTAAACAACCTCAACTGGAATTTTTATAAATCAAAGCAGTACACTTTAGATCTTTGAAAAAGTTCAAAATTTGATCAAAGTTCTCCTATTAAAACCCAATGGCACCAACGTAAAATTGGATGCTGATGCCAGTGGAAAGCTGTTTCCGTAACCGCTTACAGAGGCATGATGGGGAGCTTGCTTACTGTGGACTGCTGTAGACTGATATTATGTTGCCCCTGTTTAGTGCTAGGTTCCAAAAGCTGAATCCAAAGGAATCCCATCTAGCTGCTGTTAACGAATCTTCAGATACCTGAAGGGTTACACCAGTTTGAGGTCTTTGGTACCCCAATGCTTCAGCCTTGAACTAACCAGGTTATTCAGATTCTGATTTTGCAGGCTGCAGGTTAGATAGAAAAAGCACAACAGGGATGTCAACTCCTGGGGAAACAGTTTGATCAGTTGGAGTAGCAAGAAGCAGAACTCAGTGTCCACTTCTACTGCGGAAGCTGAATACATTGCTGCCTGGAAGCTGCCGTTGGCCAGATTTCTGTGGATGCCAGATCAGCTGAAGACTATGGGCTTGTGATCGGAAAGACTCTCATTCTGTGTGATAACACAAGCGCACTAGCCACTCCACCACTCCTAGTATTTCACTCACGAACAAAGCCCATATTGAAGTCAGACATCCACTTCATCAGGGATCACATTCAGAAGTTAATGTGGAGGTAAGTTTATTTCCACACTATGAACAGTTTGCCAGACATTTTTCACCAAACCTCTTGATGAAACAAGGTTTAATTATCCTTGTCAGCAAGCTGGCATGTTAAACAAGAGTGACTAACGTGTCTCTCCAATGTCTAATACAATTGTATGTTTCACACGCTCACGTTTTTCTGAAGCTAGAGCAGAACAAGAATACATGTTCTGTACTTAGTCATTTGTCTGAAAAACTTGAACCGCTTGAAGCGCTTACAACAGGCTGAACCCCAAAAGCAGTTACTGTATATTCGTCCCGCCTGCTCTGATGATCCAATCTTCAACCTGTTCACATAAAAAATTCTTCACACTGTCTTACCAAGCTTTTGGTCTTGTACCTGTTCAACTATTGCACACAACATGTTCTCACAAAGGAGAGCAGGCTTGAAGGCACAGTTTGAAGCGGAGACACAGTTGAAGGACTGAGAACCTGTGTTGACCCTGATCATCACAGGTTTGACCACAGCGAGCACCAAAAGTTTAATTATCTTTCTCATAATTAATTTACTTAATTATGTTTAACTAACTAATTACTGCGGATCAATGTGTGTACGTGTGTTAGTGATTAAACAAGTCAAGGGGTCTCACCTCATCATGGGGAGTGGAGTTGGGTCGGAGTGGGATATGCATTTCAACATCAGCAGTGGTGTTGAAAACCTGCTGATTGATGGCAATTTTCATTGGTCGGCGAGCAGCTCACCGGAGATGGCCCTGGAGCGAAGTCATGATGAGGCTGGTATGTATGACCCCTGAGGGTTTCATCAGATTGGGGATATTGGATCTCCTCAGCGCTGTTTAAGGCTGATTGAGAAACCAATGCTGAATCATGGGTAAACAGAATGTCGACGTGAGTGCCTGATTGGTCTATTACTCCGCAGCTAGTTGGCACCTCGCGGCATCGATCAGGGCTTCTTTGTTGTAAGGAGATGCATGACTGTGCTGGGGTACAGCTGTCGGACATGTCATTATGATGGGCGTGCGACGTCAGGGCTCCTTTTGTCTTTCACTATCTAGCCGTTGGGAGGCTGGGATAGTGATTGGGGGTACTCCATTGGGACAACTTGTTCCTGCTTGGGAGGACAAGATGGTGCCGTATAGGTCTGACTCAATGGTGACCTTCAGGCTTGGACGTGATTTGGAGTGAGAGCAGGCCTCCAAATGAGCTGCACCTTCTCCCAAAATAGGATGAGCCGCTGGCGGTTGCTTATTTACCAACTGACCTGTTTG
>JAANYP010004531.1:435609-573568 GCA_020465985.1 Centrapalus pauciflorus | reverse complement strand
GCCTTTAGACCAAGGCACTGCAGAGGGAACCCCCACTGGTCTTCATGAGGGTGCTGCAACACAAGCAGCATCTGAGAGGCCCCAAACATCATCCCCTTCTCCTAATGATGCAGCTACAGCCGCTGCTGAAGGACCCCTTGATCCCTCTAACCTGGGCCATCTTACTTTTGCCCAGGCTATGGAACTACTGTCCAAAGTTTCCCTTCCTTCTCCATCTCATCCTCAAACACCAGCCTCATCTTCTCCATCCACTCACTCCAAACAGTCTACCCATACACCTCCATCTCCCAAAGACCTGCCTTTGAAGGATCAGCTTTCATTGCTGACCAACAAAGTTGGTTCTTTGGAAAATACCATGCACTCCCTACCATCCATCATCTCAGACTCTGTGTCTGAGCAGCTCAAAGGATTCTTTGATACGTTCAAAGAATCCTTCCCAGTCACTCCCCAAATTGACCACTCTCCACAGCTGCTTGCACTCACTGCACTGCTGCAAAATGTATCCAACTCTCTCTCCTCTATCCTCTCCTTACAGCAGGACTCTGTGTCCTCTATGACAGCCATTTCTCAACAGCTGTCCTCTCTTCTCACTTCTTGCAATACTACCCTTCCTTCAACATTGGCCAGCCTGAACACTCTTATGGGTTCTCTATCAAATTCTGTGTCCTCAAACCTTGCTGATGTGCAAGATTCTCTTGAACTTCATCTTGCACAGCTCCAAAGTTTGTTGTTCACAGCTTCTGATAGAGACAACATTGTTAAGCTGACCACTTTTGCTGATTCCCAAGCTTCTTCTCTTCAAAACTGTCTTTCCCAACTTGGTGAGGTGCAGGATAACTTGGCTTACTTAGTGAACAGCCTTGTTGGTCCTAAACCTTCCAAACCTGCTGGCAAGCCTGCTGACTTTGTGTCTTCAGGCAGACCAGGGGTTGAAGTCGCTGCCTCATCTCCTTCAAAGGGGGAGAAATCATCTGCCTCGAAGACTAAGTCTAAGGGGGAGAAGATTCCTTCTCCTAAGGAGATACCAGTGTCTGCAACCCAAACTGATCAACCAGCAGAAACAGGTGCAGCTGAAGGTGTTTCTCAAGCTGCTATGCCTACTCAGGCTGGCTCTCCAAACCCTGCTCAGTCTAAGGGGGAGGAAGTCATTCCTGAGGACAGGCCTAGCAGCAAAAGGAGGCACCTTATCCTAGCAGAAGAAGAAGAAGAAGAAGAAGAAACTTCTGAAGCTGCTGTCACTAAAGCATCAGCTAAAGGCAAAGAAAAGGCAGCTGAGGATCCTATTGAGCAGAAACAGGCAGAAACACAGTTTCACAAAGCCAGAGCCAAAGAGATGGGCCTCCCTATGCACAAGTACTTTGAGTTTAGGGAAGAACAGCTTAAGGCTCTGGAAGAGTTAAGAAAAGAAGAACAATCTGCCAAAGCTGCTAAGTCCTTTGCCCTCCAAGAAGCAAAGAAAGTTAAAATGTCTACCTTGGAGGTGCAAAAGAAAATAATGGAAGCTGCTAGGAAATCAGCAGAAGAGAAGGAAGGAGAAAAAGGTACTCAGGTCTCTGTGACCAAATCAACAGTACCATCTGCCAGAGACAAATTCCACTTTGACAACTTGGCCAGAAAGAAATTTCATGATGTTGCTACTAGAAGGCTGGCCAAGGAAGCAATTGTCAAAGCTGTTCCCATTGCAAGAAAAGGCACACAGTGGAAACTTCAGATCACCAGGATGGGTGCAACAGGCCCTGAAATGGAATCATATGATCACACTGATGTTGCTCAAATGGGTTACAGGGAATGGTTGGAACTGGCAGTTGCCCTGAGCCAGTCTAAGTCAGAAACGGCTAAGATTATCAGGGCATACATCAAGAAGATGATGGAAAGAGTAAAGGAGCTGGGCCTGATTCCAAAAGAAATAAGTGAAGGTGTCTCTGTGACACATCCAAAGATAAAGGCCAGGAGAACAAAGAGGGATACAGAGCTGGAAGAACTCCTTATAATGATTGAACAAGGAGATTATGCTGTGGAAATTAAAGGAGTTGACCACAACCTGCCTGAAGGAGTTGAATTTGAAGATGGCAAAGTGATTGAAGAGCCTGAGTTAGGGGCATTTTTTGTAGATCCCCTATCTCAGAAGAAATGTTTTCAAAGAGCTTGAGACCTACACAAAGTTGGTCTTAAGCAGCTTGCAGCCTTCAGAATTGCCACCTCCTTCAGTCAGTCCAGCCTATGGAGAGCAGCTATCTGGGAAGAGCTGAAAGGTTTTTATGACAGAGGTGAACTTCAAAGTTCTAACTTTATGTTTCTTACAGCTGAAATTGAAGAACACGAAGAAACAAGGGAAGAACTTGTAAAAAGATTCAAAGAAGGGATGCCACCTCCTGTCGAATGAAGTCCATCTGCCATCTGGGTAGGTGAAGAATGGAAGCTGTCCATCAGTTGGACAGGCTTGCCATTATTTGCTCCCAAATCAAACAGTCCAAACATTTTGTACATTAGTTGTACATTTTGTACATTAGTTGTACATTCTGTACATTAGTTGTACATTATTACATAAGTTGTAATTTCTTCTTTTACATTAGTTGTAAAATACATTAGCACATTAGTTGTACTTTTGTAAGAAAATATGTTGTTCTAGTATAGTCAAGAATCAGTGTATATATAAACTGATCTTTTACTTTACTGTAATGTTGTAATTTTATTTCAGCAAATGTACTGTAAAAATATATAGTGATTTTTGACAAGACCAGCTTGGACTGGTTATTGCAAATAGGGGGAGATTGTTAGGCACAAAAAGGCCTCAGTCAAACCTGTTCTACATCTGAGGGGGAGATTTTATAATCAAACCTGTTGATGCATTTGAAGGTTGAATTTAAGGCCTGTTATATGCCTTATTAAAACCTGAAAATGATTTGCAATATCAGTCTAAAGCTGTTCTATATGTTGCATATGTTGCAACCAAGACAGTTTGTCCAAGCTGCTCAGTCTGCTGATCAGGCTGGACATAAACTGTCTACGCTGCTCTACACTGTTGAGCAGCTTGGGCATTTTTAAAGTGTTCTGTTCTTTGTGAACAGAACCTGTTCTTTGTGAACAGGCTAAACACTTTATGGAATTTGTTTCCAAGTCATCATGTATTGTTTTTGACTACAAGATCAGTTTACAAAGTCGAAGACAAAGCGGAAAACAGAACTGCTCAGCCTGCCCACGCTGTTCTGTAACATGAAGACAAAAGGATATTTGAAAAAGGGTGACAGACCTTTTCTTATATCAAAATAGGCCTTTACAGGGAAGAAAGACGCAAAGTTGACATTCCTAAATTAGTTAAAGGCAATGCAACAGTAGACAAAGTAAAAAGACAAAAGTTCTGCACATGTGAAGACAAGTCTGCTTTTCAGAAAAGTGCAGAAAAGGTTATATTGTCTTTTCAACAAGACTTCTCCTTTTTTCATTCCGTCCAATGAAGATGTTTCTCTTAGATCCTCTAAGTGAGTATAAAAGGAAGCTTCCAAGGTCAGAAAGAAGAGTGAAGAAAGCTAAGTGCTTAAACCAAGAGTGAACGTGCAAGTGTGATATTCATGCATGCAAGTCTTCTGTAAATCAGCATCTGTGTGTCAAAGCTGTTTTACCTAAGCTGTTCCTTAAAAGTCTTGTAAAACACAGTGAGTGCATCTTAGTGAGTGTATTCATTGTATACTAGTTCGAGTCTGTCTTAGACTAGTAAGCATACTGTTGTATTCTGTCATCTCAGCTTGAACTATTCCGCATTCAAGCTTGTTTGTAATTAACAATTGTTGATAATACATACAAACATTGAGAAAAAGAGTGTGTAGTTTTTAAAGTGCTGTATTCACCCCCCCTCTACAGCTTATAACTATATACTTTGGAAACCTTTCGGGACCTACACCATCCTTCTTTTGGTCAACTTGTAACCCCAAAAAGAAATTTAACTCTCCCATAGCACTCATCTCGAATTTTGACTTCATCACCTTCTCGAAATCTTTGCACATCTGTTCGTCTGATGAACCAAAAATGATATCATCGACGTACACTTGTACCAAGATGAAGTGTTCTCCCTTTCTCTTAACGAACAGCGTACTATCTATCCTACCCCTCTCAAACCCGTTTTCTAATAAATGGTTGGATAGAGTCTCATACCACGCCCTTGGTGCCTGATGCAATCCATATAGAGCCTTATCTAAACGATATACTCTATCAGGATATTTTGGATCTGTAAATCCGGGCGGCTGTTCTACATACACCAGCTCCTTCACTTTCCCATAGCTCAAAGCACTCTTAACATCTAGTTGATATATCTTAAAGCCCTTGAAGGAGCCAAAAGCTAGAAACAACCTAATGGCTTCCAGCCTTGCTACTGGTGCAAACACCTCATTGTAATCGATTCCCTCCTCTTGGTTGAAACCCTTTACAACTAGCCTAGCCTTGTTGCGAGTGACTATACCCCGATCGTCTCTTTTGCACTTAAAAATCCATTTGGTTCCTATGGCAACTTCCCCTCGAGGTAATGGAACTAACTCCCACACTTCTAGTTTCCTAAACTACGAAAGTTCTTCCTGCATCGCTTCAACCCAGGAGTTATCCTTAAGTGCCATTTGCACATTCTTAGGTTCTACTTGCGATATGAAACAAGAATAGAAACAGGTATGATATGCCTCGGAGTCATTTATCATCGACAACAACACAGTGTTGTTATTTAAACTACTCCTAGTCTTCACACCCTCGTTAGGATTTCCTATGATGCTTTCTATAGGATGGTTCTTGTTGATCCTAGAGGTCTCTATCTCATCCACTGTCAGATTATCTTCTAAGTTAGATCCTATTTCACCTAATGGGGGAACAGTCTCAGATATTACATTTTCCTCCTCGTGGACAGTTTCCTCAGAGTTGGAATTTGTTGTCTGAGGATAATCCTCCGTTGTAGGTTCCTCTGGATCAGTAACTTCTGGAGATCCATCTTCAGTCGAAGTAGGCTCGGAAGTGGATTGAAATGTAGTCCTCGGAAAGGTATGACCATATTCATTCAGATGCAACGTCGCAATGTCCTTTTCGATTGTACCTGCATTTTCATCCAAAGGAATGTTAAATGACTCAAATAATTTATCATAGTCAAATACCATTCCGGACCTGTTTGGGGTTCATGTGTGTAACTTGTGACATCAATATTATACACAATCTCTACCGTACCTTTCGTTTTGTTAAAAACCCGTTTGTTTGGTGAGTTCGGCACATAACCTAGGAAGTATCCTTCGTCAACCTTTTCACCAAACTTCGGTTGATGTTTTGTACGCAATAAAGTGCATGGTACCCCAAACGGTTCGAATCCAGTTAAATTAGGTGGCCGTTTATTCAAAATTTCATAACAGGTTTTGTTCAAAGATTTGACAGTTAGGACCCGGTTTAAAATATGACATGCGGTATTCACTGCCTCCCCCCAAAACATGGTAGGAAGCTTTGAATCCGAACGCATAGTCCTAGCTGCCTCAATCAGTGTCCTGTTTTTACGTTCGGCCACCCCATTTTGTTAAGGCTCATATGGTGCACTAAATTGATGCACTATGCCCTTTGAGAGGCAATATACACCAATTACAGTGTTTTTGAACTCAGTTCCATTATCACTACGTATCCTTTTAACCCGTGTTCCGTAGGAATTCTCCACTTGGTCTAAGAACCCGATGAGCTTGGAAGCCGTCTCGTCGTTTGTACCTAGAAAGAAAACCCAAGAAAATCGTGAGTAATCGTCAGTGATAACTAAACAAAACCAACTACCTCCTACACTCCTTTTGTTGATTGGTCCGAAGAGATCCATGTGCAACAAATCGAATGTAGAGGTTATGGAATTCTGAGTCTTGGACTTGTGTGTCTTCTTATGTTGTTTGCCCTTCTTGCATGGTAGACACTTGTCTTCGAACTGAAAGCTCTTCATAGGCACACCTTGCACCAACCCATTTTTCGTTATGTAGTTCATTTTTCTTAGGTGCAAGTGAGCCATGCGTCTGTGCCACAACACTGATTCATTCTCCGAAGCTTTTGACAATAAGCAGATCGGACCCATCGAAGTATCCGGCTTGTTCATATCGAGCATGTACAAGTCATTCTTCCTTGGTGCCCGCATCAATATCCATTCTTCAGGTATCTTGAATCCCGGTTTTAGCACTAACGCTTCATTGTCAGTAAAAAGCACTGAATTCTTCCTATCACAGATTTGAGATACACTAATGAGATTATGAACCAGTTTATCAACGTGATAAACTTGATCCAAGGTAATCGTCCCATTAGTGACTTCTCCAGCACCAGTGATGGTTCCCCCTTTATTTCCCGCGAATGATACAAATCCCCGATTCCCACCCTTGAAGTCTGTAAGGAGACTTCTTTCCCCTGTCATGTGCCTGGAGCATCCACTGTCGACGAACCATTAGTTGTTTAGACCTGTGGTAATCTCCTGCACACGAAAGAAAATAGGTTAGTTATCACGGGGAACCCAAGCCATAACTGACTTGGTAATACCATTCTCGTCCACATACTTAAACTCTTTCAAATACCCATCTCGCCTTTCAGGTGACTTGGGTCGTTGAACAGGAGTTTGTTGTGGTGCCGAGTGATGTAAATTCACTCTTTGCCTTTGAGTAGGCATTTGTTGTGGAGCTCTCGAATAATGCCGATTATATTGCATTTCAGATTGTGATCCCTGAGCTCTTACCGGTGCGTAATGTCTAACAGGAGTATGAGACCTAACTGGAGTGTGTGCCCTGCTAGGTGTTGTGCTCCTATAGACTTGTTGAGGTACTGACCTAGATTGATTAATGACACGATTCGGTGAATTTGTCCTAACCACTTCCTTTGGTCCAACCTTTACCGGTGTTTGTTTCACAACATGTTTTGGTGCAGCCTGCACAGTTTTCTCGGTACTCTGAGAACTACTAGTGCTCGCCACTCTTGTTGAGGGTTTAGGCTGTTCTGGCTTCACTGTCTTAGGTGTAGTATCTACTTTCCTATGTGGACAGGTAGAAGCGACATGCCCCCTCTCGTGACATCTAAAGCATGACATTTTGTCTATTGGCTTCTTTTGTGAGCCCTTAGTCTTAGGTGTGTCACTTGTGTCCTGGTCTTTTTGAACATCTATCGCGACTGGTTCATCGTCCTGATCATTAAAATCAATTTTATGTTTTCCTGCAGGTGTTTCACTGCAGGAAGCCATAAATTTGACTTTCTTAACCTTGACAGTTGTATCAGTCACCTTAGGTGTATTTTCTTTTACAGGCTCAGATATAGGTGCTGGTATGTCCTCTAAGTCTACTGATTTATCAGTTTTCTCCTGAGGTCGAGGCACGTAGTTTGCATTAAAAGGTGGAGGAATTTCATGAAATCCGAGACCTACAGGCTTTTTAGATTGACGTTGAGCATCTAAAACTTTCCCTAGGTTCAGGCTTGAATTCCTAAACTTCTCTAGCTTACTATTGGCCTCTGCTACCTTTACCTTTGTTTCAGCTAGCTCTATGTCTTTGTCCTTAAGATTTTTGGTTAAGGCCTCTACGTGCTCATACATCAGTTCTAACCTAACACACTGCTCACTCAGTTTGTCTTTCAGAACTATTACGTCTTGAGCATCAGCCTTAAGTTTTTCGTTAAGATCTTGCTTAATGTCGTTTAGGCTAGCGTTATCAGCTTTTAAAGACTCATTTTGAGCAGTTATGGTTTTATGTGATTCTAAGACTAGATTTAATCTATCGTTAGAAGTAACACATAACAAACATAATTCATGAAAAAGAGAGTAAGTCAGACTAACCTTTGTGAGGTCGGATTCCACGTTGGCCATTTGAGCGGCAAACTCTAGAAGCGTCTGATCATTCATCTTCTCCACCCACATCGGACTGCTGTCCCTTGTGGTCTGCTCTTCCCCTTCACACCCATTCTCCGTGACTTCAGCCATAATAGCCCGAGCATTTGATTCTGGATGTGAGCTCCAGTCGTAGGTACCATCCAGCTGTCTATCTGATGTGAGATTTGATAGTAGACCAGCTAGATTGGCTTGACCAGTAGAGGAACTCGGAAGGTATCGCTGTTGGGACTGAATCTGAAACTGTCCATGATGCTGATTCTGCCCTTGGTACGTATCTACCTCTTGTAAGGTCTACACACTACAGATCTATCTAGACGCGGAACCGTCAACGAGTGCGGAATCCTCGTTAACGGGTAGACGGTAACAACTCTCACCAGAAACACGGAGACTATCAGAATCTGCACGAACTACACAAGAACGCACCTACGAACTGATTCTCTCCGAAACGACACTAACACTTATGATAAACTCGAAATCGCTTAATGCTTAATCACTCTCGAATTCTGCAAAAAGTCTGATAATATTTCGAGTCTATTCCTAATTATAGAGGCTAATTCGAGTCTGTCATGGGCCAAACTCGAATCCGGCCCAAGGCCCATTCGAGTTTGTCCTCACTGACATTCTCGAATCTGCCTCATAACACATTCGAATCTAACTAGGATCAAATTCGAATCTGACATAGATTCGAATTCCAATCCTTATAGAATTCGAATCTGACTAACTTGTATATGAAACTTATGTTTTTAACTTATGTTTGATTTTATCTTTGACCTTTATGTTTGAACTTCTTGTAATACGTTACATTAAGTTCAAACACACAAACAATGATAATTATCAAACATATATAAACATATATATCATACACTTGCTAAAACCACAATGTTGGATCACTTAGACTGCTATCGTCACACAGGGTGTACCAACAAAGATGATTATTAACGTTTCTTACGCAATGCCGAGAGTTATTGGTTAAAATACATTTGATTAATTTAGTCACACAATTGATTATGTCTATGTGATCATTGTACGAAATTATAGTGAGTAATACTTATGTCGTGGTGATTCCATGAATGGTTATTCGTATCTTGATTGTTTATCTTCTTCGTTAGTTACTTCGTTCTTAATTTTAGTTACAAGCAATAGCAAATCATTACTCTAAACAACTCAAATAAATCCACAATTTCACAATTTAAATGCATTCATTAAATCTATTCCTATAAGTCTAATAACCTAATCCTAATTACGACCACACTCCTTGTGGATTCGACCCATACTTCTCTAGCTAATTAGTTGATTTAAGGATTAAATCGACGGGTCAGAACGACGGCCCGTCAGTTTGTTGCCTTAGTTTTAAGTAATTACTTTTAAGTTCCTTTCGTTGGTTATTTTTAGTCTTTATTTTATAATTATTAAAAATCAAATAAATTTTTTTTATTTAAAAAGGTAATTGTAGTCCTCTAGTTTACCACCAAAATTATTAATTTAATTAAGTTATTAATCTTTAGTAATATTTTATTTAGTGTATGCGCACACGTCGATCGGCTAAAGGGTTGCCGCTACAATTCGAACCCGAAATCGAAAAAGAAGCGAGATCGAACTGAAAGACTGTCAGGATTCAAAATCAACAATTAATCACGGAGAATTTAAACGTACAAGAGGAAGAAATTCCTGATTTAGAAATTCCCGATTCCGGGATTGCTAATTTAGAAAGCCCTCCGATTTCGCCACGAAATCGTGATCAAGAAGAACCCGAGCGCATAGTTGTTAGAATGGGTGATCAACTGAGACGTACGGTTGAGTCGCATTACCGGCCAGGTGATGTGTCCGATCCGTCTCCAATTCGTTATCCCGAAAACGAGAACACACCCGAAGTTCGTCCTCAATTATTCCAAATTCTTCCGATCTTTCGAGGGATGCCTAGTGAGGAACCTTATGAACATCTAGCTGAGTTCACAACTATTTCTAACGCAAACCATGTTCGAGGTATAACCACCGACGGTTTAAAACTTCGATTATTTCCTTTTTCGTTAAAAGATAAAGCGAAGAATTGGTTCGTATGATTACCAACCAATAGCATTACAACATGGGATCAAATGAAACGAGAATTCCTTAATGAATATTACCCCATTATTAAGACAACTGAGAAAAGAAAGGAAATTACCGGATTTAAACAAAAACCGGGCGAACAATTCTACGAAGCGTTCGATCGTATGAACGAATTACTGAGAGCTTGTCCACACCACGAGGTACCCAAATGGATGCTTATCAAAACATTCTTTGATGGTGTGAGTCAAGAGAGTCGTAATATGATTATAGCTGCCACAGGAGGTACATTTTTAGGAGAAGAAGACAATGAAGCTTGGGAGTTGCTTAATCAACTCGTAAAAGGTCTTAAAGTCCAAGCTGATTCTGAAAATAGTATAGGAGTTCAAGTTATGGGAATAGATAATGCCTGGAAACGTGAGGTTAAAACTTAAATTTCAGAATTAAGAAAGAAAATGGACCAATTAATGAAGGGTTTTTCAAACCCTAGTGTATCAATTAATTGTGTTACATGCGGAGATCCATCGCATCATTCAGAATCATGTCCTCAAGTGCAATCCACTGAGGAATTTGCTAATGAAGTTTACGGATTTCGAGCTCATCGAGAGAGGGATAACCCATTTTCGGAAACATACAATCCGGGATGGAGAAACCATCCCGACTTTCGATGGAAAAATGATCAACCTACCGATCATCAATCCAAACCAAGATATGAACCACCCAAGAGAGAATATCAATATGGTTCAACTTCAGCAGCTAAGGATGAACGATATTATAAGTCAAATCATCGTGATCAACCACAATTCCAAGTAGAATCAAATATGACTTCTGCGTAATTCGCAGAATTTGCTGAATTTATGAAACAGCATATTAGTACTAAGACCAGGGAGATGTTAACTCGCCAGATAGGTCAGATAGCTGAGTCGCTAACTAGGCGTGAGGAGGGGAAGCTTCCTAGCAAGACTGTTCCCAATCCTTCACACGCCCATCATCATAACAAAGATAAGAAACATGAAATTAACGATGTTAATGAAATAGCTAAGATAACCACAATAAGGAGTGGAAGAGAGGTAGATAATAAAATAGAGATGCCTAAATAGAAAGAGGCAGAAGAAGATACCGACACTGAAGTCATGTATGAGGAGAAAGAGGATCCAAAGAAGAAAGAGGTTCCTAAGAAGGTTTCTTTTAAAGAGCCAATTAAAGCAGATATTCAATGCCCAAAGTTAGGGAGGTGGATAAAGGTCTAGATACTTCAATTCCTCCTCCTTATCCTGCTCCTTTAGAAAATCCAAAATCTTCTCCATACGGCAAAAGAGGCCCACAACCAGGGGATCTTTGGGATTTATTTAATCAAGTAAAGATCAATATTCCTCTGATAAAGGCCATTCAACAGGTTCCATCTTATGCCAAAATTTTAAAAGATCTCTGTACTCAGAAAAGAATGTATAAGGTCTCGCTCCAAAAGCTGATCAATCTAACTGAACAATTGAGTGCAGTAGTTTCTAGTTTTCTACCTCCTAAGTTGAAAGATCCTGGATCACCATTGATTCCAGTGACAACAGGCAATATGCAGATTAAAAAGGAATTGCTTGATCTTGGAGCTAGTGTTAATATTTTACATGGAAACTTGTTTGATAAACATGATCTAGGTTAGTTACAGACAACTGATATTATGTTACAACTGGCAGATCGGTCACCCAAGTGCCCAAGAGGTATTTTATCAGATGTCATAGTAAAAGTTGAAGATTTTTACTATCCAGTTGACTTCCTAGTATTGGACACCGAAAGTTCAATGGGAGATAATCAACCGCCTATTATCCTAGGCAGACCTTTCTTAGCCATGATTAATGCATAAAATAAATGTAGGACAGGAGGAGTGGATATTGCCTTTGGTAATAGGAAATTAAGACTGAATGTATTTAATGCTTCAAGGGTCTCTGCTATTGATTAAGAATGTTATCTTATAGACATGGTGGACGAACTTGCGCAGCAGCATAGTTCGTTAATCAATATCAAAGATGCTACTGAGTTATTCTTTGCTGAGAATGAATTAGCAAAGTTAAATCATACTGAGTGTGATTAGTTAGAAGTAGTCACCGAATTCACATTGGAGTCAAAACAACCACGATGGACCCAGAGGACTGAAAAATTACCAACTAATTTACCCAAGTCAGCCAAACCCTCAATAGAGTAACCACCTATTCTAGAATTGAAGGAGCTGCCATCGCATTTGAAATATGCTTTTCTAGGTCAGAATGACACGTTGCCTGTCATAATTTCATCAGATCTGACTGAAGAGCAAGAGAAAGCTCTACTGCAAACGTTAGTCAAATATAAAGAAGCAATAGGGTGGACGATAGCTGACATAAAAGGAATCAGTCCCACTTTGTGTATGCGCCGAATCATTACTGATCTAGAAGCTAAACCAGCTTGGGATGCACAAAAGAGGTTGAATCCTAATTTGAGAGAGGTAGTTTAGATTGAAGTATTAAAATGGTTGGATGCTGGAACTATATATCCTATATCCGATAGTAAGTGGGTAAGTCCAACCTAAACTGTGCCCAACAAATCAGGAATTACAGTAATTAATACTGATGAAGGAGAGAAGAAAACTACTCGCCCTGTAATTGGGTGAAGAGTTTGCATAGATTACAGAAAACTTAATGCTGCTACTTCAAAAGATCATTTTCTGATACCATTTATAGATCAAACAGTGGAAAATTAGCAGGACAAAAGTTTTATTGTTTCCTTGATGGATATTCTGGTTACAATCAAATCCAAGTCCATCCAGAGGATCAAGAGAAGACCACATTCACTTGTCCCTATGGCACCTTTGCCTACCGAAGGATACCGTTTGGACTATGTAATGCACCTGCCACATTTCAACGATGTATGATGGCTATCTTTTCAGATATGGTAGGTGTCTCTTGATATATTTATGGACAATTTCACCATATTTGATAAAACATTTGAAGATTGTCTGGGACATTTAGAAAAAGTCCTAAAGAGATGTACTAAAACCAACTTAGTACTAATTTGGGAGAAAAGCCATTTTATGGTAAAGGAAGGGGTAGTCTTATGTCACATTGTGTCCTAGAGAGGAATCGAGGTAGATAAAGCAAAAGTTCAATTAATTTCCTCACTTCCACCCCCTACCAACGTTAAAGGAATAAGATCATTCCTAGGTCACGCTGGTCTTTATCGGCGATTCATCAAAGATTTCAGTGAGATTTCAAGGCCGTTATGCAATTTTCTTTCAAAGGTTATCGACTTTAATTTTGATGATGCTTGTATGGAAGCATTTGAGAAGCTTAAATCAAAATTTACCGAAGCGCCAATTCTGCAATCTCCGGATTGGTCTCAACCATTTGATCATGTGTGATGCAAGTGATTATGCTGTTGGTGCAGTTTTAGGACAAAGATTTGAGAAAAAGGCAGTGGTGATTTACTATGCAAGTAAAACCTTTAATGAGGCACAAATCAATTACACAACTACTGAAAAGGAGCTATTAGCTGTAGTGTTTGCCCTAGATAAATTTAGATCCTACATATGGGGGGCAAAAGTAATTGTGTACCCTGAGCACAGTGCTTTAAGACATTTGTTGGCAATGATGGATGCCAAGCCTAAATTGATTCGGTGGATCCTTCTTTTGCAAGAGTTTGATTGAGAAATTAAAGATAAGAAAGCCACAGAAAATGTTGTTGCCGATCATTATATCAAGGCTTCAATTAATCCCATAAACTCAACTGATCAAATCAGGGACTCTTTTCCTAATGAACAATTATTATCTGTATCTAAAATTCCCTGCTTTGCGAATTTAGTTAATTATTTCGTGACAAGAAGATTGCTAGAGCACTGCAAAGAAAATATATCTATGCTCAAGCAAGGTAATACATTTGGGATGAGCCTGATATATTTAAAATAGGAGCAGGTCAAATTATAAGAAGATGTGTCCCTAACTCGGAACACAAAGATATTCTTAAACACTGCCATGCATATGTATGCGGTGGCCATTTCAGCGCAAAGAAAACTGGCCATCACATATTGCAGTGTGGGTTTTTCTGTCGCACGATATTTAAGGATGCCTATTAGTTTGTTAAGGGATGCACAAGATGCCAGCAAACTAGTGGCATCGCGAAAAGAAATGAAATGCCTATGACCCCGATATTAATTGTCGAAATATTTGATGTATGGGTTATTGATTTTATGGGACCATTCCCTAAATCATTTGGATATGAGTACATCTTAATAATTAAAACTTTTGCCATGTAATATGAATTCAAATACGTTCAAATTTATTTGGGCTTAAATATAAGAAATGTGTCAAAAGAGTTTAAAAACCCATGCAATAAGGGGGAGAACATAATCATGTTTTAGCCTCAATGTAATTTAATTTAGTTTAGATGGTTCGAGAAACTAAGTCCGTAGAGGTACCACTCATGCCTATTCCCCTAAAACCATTTGGTTTGGGAGTGGTTGACCGAAATCTCGTTACACGGACCATCTAGCTAATATAGTGTAAAGAAAATAGATAGAAGCATGGTATTAAAAAGAAAACTTGTTGTAAACATGCAAAGAGGAAAAAGATGGTCGAAAGACCCACATGTTTTAAGTATTGTAACCTTGAGCTAAAAGGGTATTTTCAAAAGTGAGATACATTATATAAATTATAAGAGAAGTATATTTTAACTAAAGCGTCTTCAATTTACATGATAAGAATTTTAATGGATTAGAATGAAGGCTAGCTTGACATAAACTTCCTTGACTCACTGCCATTTCTTGCTTGACATATTATGCTCATTTTAAGCACTGATACTTCGTACAATCCATATTATTACTCCAAGTGTGTATTTCAGGGCCAAGATGATAAAAAGAAGCAATCCGTGAGAATTCAGAGCAAATTGGACTAAGGGGGGCGTAGGCCTGCGCTACCCTGCGCTCCACACAGCGCCCAACCTGTCCAGGTACATTCCAGCACACGCCTGCTAAACCCTAGCCGCATCCGGGCGCCAGGGGGAGGGGGGTGCGCAGGCCTGCGTCTGGCTTGCGCTGGTGCGGCACCAATACACGTTTTTCAACCCTGGAAACCCTAATTTCGATTCTCTATAAATAGTGGAGGAGGGGCAGCTTTGGAGAAGGGTCCCAACGTGTGTGCAACTGTGCTGAAGCTCTGCCGGAGTGGATCTACGATACGGGAACGAAGACGGTGGTTCGCAAGCTATCCAATGGCTCAGATTTGTGATTGTGACGAGCATACGATGAGTGGCTAATCCCAGTAGCCATTTGCGGAGGATCTACGGCAAAGTTTACTTTCTTTTTAATTTCTTTTGTTTTGATGTATTCGTATTGAGCTAGATCTATTATGTGTATGAAAATGATAACCTTTTGGCTATGATTATGATTACGTGTTGCGATTGGTAAAAGCAAGATAGTTTATAGTGGTGTTATTATTCGTGACGAGTCCATTAGTTTAGGGATTAAGATGAGTATTAATGTTGCATATGTTATGCCGAGAGTTATTGGTTAAAATACATTTGATTAATTTTGTCGCACAATTGATTATGTCTATGTGATCATTGTATGAAATTATAGTGAGTAATACTTATGTCGTGGTGATTCCGTGAATGGTTATTTGTATCTTGATTGTTTATCTTCTTTGTTAGTTAGTTCTTTCTTAATTTTAGTTACAAGCAACAGCAAATCATAACTCTAAACAACTCATTCAAATCCACAATTTCACAATTTAAATGCTTTCAATAAATCTATTCCTATAACGCTAATAACCTAGTCCTAATTACGACCACACTACCTGTGGATTCGACCCTTACTTCTCTATCTAATTAGTGGATTTAATGATTCAATCGGCGGGTCACAACGACGGCCTGTCAGTTTCCCAGGTATGTTGCAGTAAACTGTAGAGGGGGTGGGTGAATACAGTTAATTAAAATTCAACACACTTTTTCTCAGTTTTTGTATGTATATATTTACAATTGTTAATTACAAACTGGATTGAACTGTGGAATGGTTCAAACAGAGATGAAAGAAACAACAGATGAACAACTAATCTAAGACTCACTCAGATCAGCTACAATGAATTCACTCACTAAGGTGCACTCACTGGTTTACAAGACACTGATGGACAGCTTAGAGGTAGAACAACTTAGACACACTATTACTATTCTACTTTCAGTTGAAGGCAAAACTTGCATGCATGAAAACACAATTCTTTTGCACGTTCTGGACTTGTAGATGTCTCTCTCTTGATTATCTCTCATTTCCTTAGAAACTTCCTTTTATACTCACTCAGTGAATCCCAGAAAAACTCTTTCATTGGGCAGAGATAGTGGAGTGCCTTTACAAAAAGACAAGACTGCTTTTCTGCACGTCTGACAAAATGGTATTTGTCCTTTTATTGTAAAATCTTTGTCTTTTCCTTTTTGTCTCTGTTGCAGGCTGCTTTACCTTAAAGAGGAATGTCAACTTTAATCCTTTTGACATAAGAAATGGTCTGTCACCCATTTCAAGTATCCACTTTGTCTTCATGTATTAGAACAGCTTAGGCAGCGAAAGGAACTTCTGATTTTCCGCTTTTTCTTTGACTTGTAAACTGATCTTCACGTCCAAGACTTTACATGATGACATGGAAACAAATTCCATAATGTGTAAAACCTGTTCTCAAAGAACAGAACACTAAGTTTGGGTCACAGCTATTCAACAGACATGAATAGTGTAGACAGTTTATGTCAAACCTGTCCAACAGTTTAGGACAGCTTGGGCAATCTGCCAAGTTACAATTAATGTAACAGGGTGAACGGCTTTACGCTTATATTGCAAATCACTTATCAAGTTTCAATAAGGCATTAAAAAGCCTTAAGTTATACCCTTAAGAGTATCAAACAGGTTTGATTAATAATATGCCCCTATGATATAGAACAGGTTTGATTGAGGCCTTTTTGTGCCTAACAATATCCCCTTATTTGCAATATTCAGCCTAAGTTGATTCTATCATAGTCACTATATATTTTCATATTACAGTTGCAGAATTGAAAATACAACATTGAAGTAAAGTAAAAGATCAGTTTATACATACTGATATTGATTCAAACAACATATGTTTTTACATAAGTACAACTAATGTACTAAAATGGATTACAACAAATGTAATAAAGTGCAACTAATGTACAAAGAGAAATTCAACACACTTGGACTGTTAAAGTTGGGAGCAAATAATGGAAAGCCTGTCCAACTAATTGACAACTTCCATTCTTCATCTACTCATCAGTAGATGAATCTTTAAGTTGTTGTTATTGTTGCTGTTGTTGTTGTTTTTGTTGTTGTTGTTCAGCTTTCTTATAAGCTCGTTCCACACTGGCATTAATGTCCTCTAAGTCACTTCTGAGGAACATAAAGTCTGGACTTTCAAGTTCTCGTCTTTCATAGAAGACCCTAAGTTGTTCCCAAATGATGAACCTCCATCTTTCATGCTGTTCAAAAGCATTTGAGAGTCTGAAGGCAATGATTTGCTCAAGACTAGCCTGATGAAGATCTGAAGCACTCTGGAAACACATTCTATTTGACAAGGGGTCCACAAAGAATACCCCAACTACAGGCATTTCAATAAATTTGCCCTCTTCAGGTTCAACTCTCTTGGGCAGGCTATGATCGATCCCCCTGATTTCAGCAGCATACATACCCTGTTCAATCATCATGATCAGCTCCTCAAGCTCTGTATCCTTCCTTTGTCTCCTAGGCTTGATCTTGGGTTCCACTTGTGAGGTACCTTTGATCAGTGTTGGTACACCCGGTGTGACGATAACAATATAGTCTTTGTAATAGATAGGGCTTCATTTTAGGGTTTCAACGAACTTGTAAGAGATGCTCCTCCATGAACTTGCGGCGCACGGACTTGTCAGAGTTCACGAACTTGTCGGTTTAGGGTTCTACGTATTTGACAGGCTACAAACTTGTCAGACACGAACTAGGGCTTCTCGGACTTGTGGTCTCAAGAACTTAGTGTCCACGAACTTAATATTCAAACGAAATTAATTTAGAAAAAGGATTTACTTAAATACGTACGAACTTAATATAAGTCCGTACGAAATTGTTTCAAATTTATCTTAAAAATTAATTAATTAAGTTCGTGAACAAAAAGTTTTACGAGAAAGTCAAATCTACACAAGTTCTTGGAAATCGATAACGAAGTGGGCAAATCCAATTCACCACCTAAGTTTATGAAGATCGAGGACTATTATTGGTGGAAAGATAGGTTTCTAGATTTCACTCGTTTTAGTGATATGTGTATGTGGATAGCATAGATGAATGGTACGTTCCCCTTACACAAGAGCTCGAGGGCAGGATGAAAGTTCTATCCAATCTGCAAATAAAAGATGAGGATAAGAAAGTTTATGAAGCTGAAAATCGGGCTATGTCTTCTATCAAAATGGCTTTATCGTTGGAAATTCTACATACATTTAAATATCACATAACTTCTAAAGAACTCTGGCAGGCTCTAGAGAAGAGGGATGAATGAAATCTAAGGGTGAGGAAGGGGATAACGGAATTGTTAAAACAACAGTTTGCAATCTTTAAGGGTCTAAAGAGTGAGAACTTGGATGAGATAGTCAAAAGGTTATATCATCTTTTGACTTAGCTTGATAATCACAGAGTTGAGTATCAAGAATCTGAAAAGATTGACAAACTTTTAGATGTGTTACCGGCAAAGTGGGAAATGTACACGGCTTTGATCAAGCATGATCAAGATAAGTTAGACACTCTCACTCTTGAAGAAGTTATCGGAACACTGAGGGCCTATAACCTAAAAATTCAAAAGAAGGAGATGGAATATGATAAGGTACAAGAACCTGAAATTTAGCCATCAACTTCTAGTGTACCTAAGTCAGGGGCTACAGCATTCTATTCTAGTGAAGAAGAAGGCCTACCTGCAGAAGTAGAGAATTTAATGGTAGGGCATTTCTAGGGTTTTCAAAACCAGATGACCAACCACAAAACTCAGGATCATCTTCTCAGGGTTACACCAAAATGCCTATGAGTGCTAAGACAACAGAGGAACAACTAAAGCTTCTTACATCGTTTATGGCAGCATACGGTAACTGCATTCAGGGAAAGATTAATGATCCAGCTCTCTGGGAGGAATATTATGATCAGGTAGATCCCGATGATCTAGAGCAGATGGACCTGCAATGGCAACTCGACATGGTCACACTGACGGTGATGAGGTTCATGAAACGAACTGGGAGAAATTTTAGGTTGAGCAATGTGGGGTTTGATAAATCAAAAGAAAAGTGTTACAATGGTTAGGTTTTGGGACATTTTGCTCGAGAATGTCAGAGGCTGAAGATGGATAAGTATCAAAACCCGGGACGACAAAATTCAACCAATTCAGGGAATCAAGCTTTAATGGATGGGTTGTTAACAAACATATCTTCTAACAAGCAGCTAGACGATACTTATGATTGGAATTCTCATCTGGAGTCAAACGTGAAAGCTTTTATGGCTGAAGTGACTGAGGCTGATAGTAGAGCTGAAGAGGAAAAGAAGGAGGATGCCCAGCAGTCCGATACAAATCCATTGGTTTTTGGAAAAGTCTGAGGAGCTAACTACTCTGGAGTTTGCTGCTCAGATGGCCAACGTCGAATCGGAAAAAGGTAAGTCTCAACTTTTCTACTTTTCATGATTTATGTGTTTTATGTACTACTTTAAATGATAAATTGAATCTAGTACTAGAATCACATTCTTCCATAACAGCTTGAATTCAATCTTTAAATTCCGACAATGCTAGTCTATTAGATATTAAGGAATATCTTAGGGCTAAAATGAAAGTTGATGCTCAAGATGTAATAGTTCTGAAACACAAATTGAGCGAAGAATGTGTCAGGATGGAACTTATTTATGAGCATGTTGAATCACTGACTAAGGAGATCACCCTCAAAGATGTAGAATTAGCAGAAGCTAGGGTTAAGGTTGCTGAGGCTAATAGTATAATTGAGAAGTTAGGGAACTCATCTTTGAACTTAGGCAAAATTTTAGATTCGCAGAGCTAGTCTACGAAATGAATTGGCCTAGGATATCAAGATGTGCCTCCACCTTTCAATGGTAACTATGTGCCTATCCCCCAGGATAAGTCCAATGAAACGGTTAAATCAGAGGAAGAAAAGGCACTGAGTCGGATAAAGTGTCAACAGATAAGGTGTCTATAACTGCTTCTCGGGTTAAGAAAACGGTATAGTTTGTGCAGTCTTGTAGTGTGTCAAAACTAGAAGAAGCTAAAAGCATTACTGATAATAAACCAGAGGAGATGAACAAAGTTGTTGATACAAACCAACAGGACATAAGTGAGACCCCTAAGTCAATAGTGCTTATAAGAAATTTATTCACAAGATGTCTTGCTTTAAATGTCATGAAAAGGTCATGTTGCATCAGGTTGTCCCTATAAGAAACAAAAGTATACACCAATAATAGGAAACAAGAACAACAAAGCTTGAAAACATTTCCTAGTAGTGCAAGCACGAGTAGTTCTCAAAATTCAGAGAAGAAATCAAACGTGACCTCACGAGTAGGTAATAAACAACCACAGGTGTCTAACAGACAATGTTGGTACATCCCGTGTGACGATAGCAGTCTAAGTTGTCTTACATTGTGATTTAGCATATGTTTGGTATATATATATTATGTATGATTGATGTTTATCAGTGTTTGTATGTTTGAACTTGATGTAGCGTATTACAAGAAGTTCAAACATAAAGCTCAAAGATAAACTCAGTCATATCATAAGTTTCAAACACTTAGTTGTTTATGTAAAAGGCTAGATTCGAATTATATATGGGTTGACATTCGAATCTGTGATAGATTCGAATGTAACCATAGATTCGAAAATAGGATAGATTCGAGACTGTCATGTTAGACAGACTCGAATGGGCCTTGGGCCAGATTCGAGTCTGACCCACATCAGATTCGAATCAGGGTCTATAATTAGGGATAGACTCGAATCATTAAGAGACTTTTTGCAGAATTCGTGAGGAATTAAGCAAGAGGCGATCTCGAGTTTATCAGCTAGGTGAGTGCCGTTTCAGAGAGAATTAGTACGTAGGATCGTTCGTGTGTCGTTCGTTCAGCGTCTAATAGTCTCCGTGTTCCGTTGGTTGAGAGTTGTCCGTCTAACCGTCAACGAGGATTCCGCACTCGTTCACGGATCCGCGTCTAGATAGATCTTGCAGTCGTAGACCTTACAAGTGGTATCAGAGCCTACAGAGTGTTCTTGGTGTTCTTCGTGTTCATCAGATACATTCTAGGTTTCTTGACGCTAGTTGGACGGTTTTGCTCTCAAAAACGTGTTTTTGAGCTTAGCAAATTCGTATTCGGGAAACACTTTGTTGTTTTTCACGTTTTTGATCGAAATCATTATTTTTCGTTTGAAAAATAGTGGTTTAATCTGTAAAACGTCAAAAAATCAAAGTGTTAGCCGTTTTTCGAGTTTGCGGCGCTCGAATCTATAGGGGTAATTAGGGTTTTACTTTATTTTCGAGTCTAACCTAAATTCGCTCCTTTCGAGTCAATTTCAGAGAGTTTCGAGTATACCTTGTTTCGAATCTGTTACTTCATTCGATTTGGATCTCGAGTCTATATTGTTTCGAGTTTGTTTCGAGTTTGTTACTGTTTCGATTCTGTGCTTCGAATCTGCTGACATTCGACTCTGCTGTGCCTTCGATTCTAAGGATCTTCGAGTCTAAGGAGTTCTTCGAATCTGACATAACTTCGAATCTAAGGAGTTCTTCGAATCTGACATAATTTCGAATCTAATTGACTTTTAAGACTTAATCGAATTTAATCTCAACAGATTTAATATTAATTAGTTTCTAATCTATCTAGATTCGAATAAGTTAGTCTAAATCAGTTTCGAATTAAATTAATTAAGTTCAAATTCAATTTCTTTCAGAAAAGATGTCAAACCTTCAGAAATTCCTTGAGATGGATCACGAAGTTGGGAAGGCAAATGCACCGCCAAAGCTGATGAAAGTTGAGGACTATTACTGGTGGAAGGACAGATTTACGGATTTTGTACGATTCAACGATATGCGCATGTGGGTGTGCATAGATGAAGGGTACATTCCACCAGTATCTGAAGTTGAAGGCCGTCAAAAGGTCTTGTCATATCAGATGATGAAAGAGGATGACAAGAATCTATTTGAAGCTGAAAACAAGGCTTTCTCCATTATCCGTATGGCTTTACCTCAAGATATCTTACACACATTTCGGACTCAAAGGACGTCGAAGGAACTTTGGGAGTCTCTCCAGAAAAGGTGTGAAGGTAATCCTCGGGTGCGTAGAAAGCGTACAGAGCTGTTGACTCAACAGTTTGCGATTTTCAAGGCTCTTAAGGATGAACAGTTGGATGATATTATCACAAGGTTCTATCATCTGATAACGGAACTTGAAAGTCATGGCATTGAGTATTCTGACACTGACAAGAACAACAAGCTTCTTGATGCCCTACCAGCCAAATGGGCTATGTACGTGGCAATGATTAAGCTTAATGAGGACAAGTATTATGCTCAATCACTTGATGATATTGTGGGAACGTTGAGAGCATATCACTTCGAGATGATTAAGGCTGAGACTGATTACGAGCAAGTCCAGAATCCGGCTATGTATTTTGGAAAGACATCTAAATCATCAGTGACAGCTGAACCGAAGAGTGCTACAGCGTTTTTCACTGGAGAAACGTCATCGCCACCAGAGTCCGAAGACTCACTGAATCGCGCGTTCTTAGGGTTAGGAAGATCGGAAGAACCGCAACCTCAAGTCCATCAGGCACCGACAAGTCAGAACTATTCAAAGATGCCGATGAGCGCAAAGTCCGCAGAAGAACATTTGAATCTGCTTGCTTCCTTTGTGGCAGCTTATGGAAATTGTGTTCAAGGGAAAATCAATGACCCAGCTCTATGGGATGAAGATTATGATCAGGTCGACCCTGATGACTTAGAGGAAATGGATCTTAAGTGGCAACTGGCCATGGTGACCCAGAGGGTAAAAAGATTCATCAAGCGAACTGGGAGGAATCTGCAAATGAACAACAAAGGGATAGGATTTGATAAGTCTAAGGTCAAATGCTACAACTGTCAGGGATTGGGACACTTCGCCAGGGAGTGTCAAAGACCGAAGGTAGAACATACCAAGGACAGAGTCAGCATCAAGGACAGTACCAAAATCAGTCCCAACAGAGATACCTTCCGAGTTCTTCATCTGGTCAAGCCAATCTAGCGGGTCTAATATCCAATGTCACTTCTGACAGACAGCTAGATGGTACCTATGACTGGAGTTCACATCCTGAGTCCAATGCTAGAGCTTTCATGGCTGAAGTTACGGAGAATGGTTGTGAAGAAGACGAGCAGACCACAAGGGAAAACAGTCCGATGTGGGTAGAGAAGGCGAATGATCAGACCGTGCTGGAGTTTGCTGCTCAGATGGCCAACGTGGAATCTGATAACTCTAAGGTTAGTCTTTCTTATTCTCTATTTCAAGAATTATGTGCTTTGTGTGCTACTTCTAATGATAGGTTAAATCTAGTCTTAGAATCACACAAAACCATCTCTGCTCAAAATGAAAATTTAAAAATTGAAAACGCTAGCCTAAATGATATAAAACAAGATTTAAAAGAAAAGCTTAAGGCTGATGCTCAAGACGTAATCGTTCTAAAAGACAAACTGAGTGAGCAGTGTGTTAGGATAGAACTTATGTATGAGCACGTAGAGGCCTTGACCAAAAGTCTGAAAGACAAGGACATAGAGCTAGCCGAGACCAAGGTTAAGGTAGCCGAGGCAAATAGCAAGCTGGAAAAGTTTAGGAATTCGAGCCTAAACTAGGAAAAGTCTTAGATGCCCAAAGACAGTCTAAGAAGCCTGTAGGTCTAGGTTTTCACGAAATTCCTCCACCATTCAATGCGAACTATGTGCCTCAGCCTCAGGAGAAAACTGACAAGTCAGTAGACTTAGAGGACCTACCTGAACCGACACCTGAGCCTACAGTTGAAAATACACCTAAGGTGGATGACTCTACTGTCAAGGTCAAGAAAGTGAAATTTGTGTCTTCCTCAAGTGAAACACCTGCAGGAAAACAGAAAATTTCATGGGCTGACCAGGTCGAAGAGACAGACACTGTAGATGTACCAAAGGAAGTAGACACTAGTGAGACACCTAGATCTAAGGGACCAACCAAAAAGTCCATGGATAAGATGACTTGCTTTCGATGTCACGAGAAAGGGCATGTTGCTTCTCACTGTCCAAATAGGAAAGCAGATGTTACCCCTAAGACAATGAACCCAACACCTGTTAAGCCCTCAACAAGTGTGGCGAGCACGAGTAGTTCTCAGAGTACCGAGAAAACTGTGCAGGCCGCACCAAAACCTGTTGTGAAACAAACACCGGTTAAGGTTGGACCAAAAGAAGTGGTTAGGACAAATTCACCGAATCGTGTCATTAATCAATCTAGGTCAGCACCTCAACAAGTCTATAGGAGCACCACACCTAGCAGGTCACACACTCCAGTTAGGTCACATACTCCCGTTAGACATTATGTTCCGGTAAGAGCTCAGGGATCACAGTCTGAAATGCAGTATAATAAGAGTTATTCTAGAGCACCACAACAAATGCCTACTCAAAGGCAAAGAGTGAATCTAAATCACTCGGCACCACAACAGAATTCAGTTCAAAGGCCCAGGTCACCTGAAAGGCGAGATGGGTACTTGAAAGAGTTCACGTATGTGGACGAGAATGGTATTACCAAGTCAGTCATGGCTTGGGTTCCCCGTGATAACTAACCTCTTTTCTTTCATGTGCAGGAGATAACTACCGGTCCAAACAACAAGTGGTTCGTCGACAGTGGTTGCTCCAGGCACATGACGGGGGAAAGAAGTCTTCTCACAGACTTCAAGGGGGGTAATAGGGGATTCGTATCATTCGCGGGTAACAAGGGTGGAAATATCACTGGAACTGGAGAAGTCACTAATGGGACGATTACTTTGGATCAAGTTTATCACGTTGATAAACTGGTTCATAATCTCATTAGTGTCTCTCAAATCTGTGATAAGAAGAACTCGGTGTTATTTACTGACACTGAGGCATTAGTGCTAAAGCCTGGATTCAAAATACCTGAAGATTGGATATTGATGCGGGCGCCAAGGAAGAATGACTTGTACATGCTCGATATGAACAAGCCAGATACTTCGATGGGTCCGATCTGCTTACTATCAAAAGCTTCAGAGACGGAGTCCGTATTGTGGCACAGACGCATGGCTCACCTGCACCTGAGAAAGATGAATTACATTACGAAGCTTGGACTGGTGCAAGGTGTGCCCATGAAAAGTTTTCAGTTCGAGGATAAGTGTCTACCTTGCATGAAGGGCAAACAGCATAAGAAGACACACAAGTCCAAGAAGCAGAACTCCATAGCCTCAACATTCGATTTGTTGCACATGGACCTTTTCGGCCCAATCAACAAAAGGAGTATCGGAGGTAGTTGGTATTGCTTAGTTATCACTGACGATTACTCACGTTTTTCTTTGGTTTTCTTTTTAGGTACGAAGAACGAGACGGCTGCAAAGCTCATCGGGTTCTTGGACCAAGTGGAGAACTCATACGAAACTAGGGTTAAATGTATTCGTAGTGATAATGGAACTGAATTCAAAAACACTGTCATTGGTGTATATTGCTTATCAAAGGGCATAGTGCATCAATTCAGTGCACCATATGAACCTCAACAGAATGGGGTGGCCGAACGTAAAAATAGAACTTTGATTGAGGCTACAAGGACTATGCTTTCGGATTCAAAGCTTCCTACCATGTTTTGGAGGGAGGCAGTGAATACCGCGTGCCACATTTTAAACCGAGTCCTTACAGTCAAATCATTGAACAAAACATGCTATGAAATTTTGAATAAACGGCCACCTAACTTAACTGGATTCGAACCGTTTGGAGTACCATGCACACTTTTAAGGACAAAACATCAACCGAAGTTTGGTGAAAAGGCTGACGAAGGATACTTCCAGGTTATGTGCCAAACTCACCAAACAAACGGGTGTTTAACAAAACAACTGGTACTGTGGAGATTGTGTATAACATTGAAGTCACAAGTTATACACATGAACCCCAAACTGGTCTGGAATGGATATTTGACTATGATAAGTTATTTGAGTCATTTAACATTCCTCTGGATGATAATGCAGGTACAATCGAGAAGGACATGGCGACGTTGCATCTGAACGACGATGGCCAAATCTTTCCAAGGACCACGTTCGAATCTACATCCGAGCCTACTGCGACTGTAGATGGATCTCCAGAAGTTGCTGATCAAGAGACACCTAACACTGAGAATCAGACTCAAGCTTCAAGTTCTAACTCTGAGGAAAACGTCCGTGAGGAGGAAAATGTAGAAGCTGAGCCTGTTCCCCCTTTAGGTGAAATAGGATCCAACTTAGGAGATAATCTAAGAGTTGATGATATAGAGACCTCTAGGATTAACAAGAACGATCCAATAGATAGCATCATAGGAAATCCTAACGAGGGTGTGAGGACTCGGAGTAGTGTAAATAACAACACTGTGTTGTTGTCGATGATAAACGACTCCGAGGCATATCACACATGTCTATATTCATGTTTCATATCGCAAGTAGAGCCCAAAAATGTGCAAATGGCACTTAAGGACAACTCCTGGGTTGAAGCGATGCAGGAAGAACTTTCACAATTTAGGAAACTAGAAGTGTGGGAGTTAGTTCCGTTACCTCGAGGGGAGATTGCAATAGGAACCAAATGGGTTTTTAAGTGCAAAAGAGACGATCGGGGTATAGTCACGCGCAACAAGGCGAGATTAGTTGTAAAGGGTTTCAACCAAGAGGAGGGAATCGATTACAACGAAGTTTTTGCACTTGTAGCAAGGTTAGAAGCAATTAGGTTGTTTTTAGCGTTTGCCTCCTTCAAGGGATTTAAGGTATATCAGTTGGATGTTAAGAGTGCTTTCCTGTACGGGAAAGTGAAGGAGTTGGTGTATGTAGAACAACCGCCCGGATTTACAGATCCAAAATATCCTGATAGAGTATATCGCTTAGATAAGGCTCTTTATGGATTACATCAGGCACCTAGGGCGTGGTATGAGACTTTATCCAACCATCTTTTAGAAAACGGCTTTGAGAGGGGTAGGATAGATAGTACTCTATTTGTGAAGAGAAAGGGAGATCACTTTATCTTGGTACAAGTGTACGTCGATGATATCATTTTTGGATCATCAGACGAACAGATGTGCAAAGATTTTGAGAAGGTGATGAAGTCTAAGTTCGAGATGAGTGCTATGGGGGAGTTGAATTTCTTTTTAGGGTTACAAGTTGACCAAAAGAAGGAAGGGATGTTTATCCATCAAACTAAGTATGTCTATGACATATTAGAACGGTTTGGGGATGGAGGGACTAAGTTGACTGCCCACTTCAGCACGCCGATTCAAGTGAATCACAATCTCGGGCCGGGTACTGAAAGTGATACCGATGTGGATCCGACTTTATATCGGGCCATGATTGGGTCACTTATGTATTTAAACTGCTTCAAGACCTGATAATGTTTGCTGTGTGTATTTGTGCTAGGTTTCAAGCGAATCCGAAGGAGATGCATATGAAAGCTGTGAAGCGGATTCTACGATACCTCAAGTCGAAACCGAAGCTGGGACTTTGGTATCACGCGGAGGGAGATCTAGAGTTGGAGGCGTTCACAGATTCGGACTACGGAGGATGCAGCTTGACGCGCAAATCAACGACTGGAGGTTGTCAGTTCCTAGGAGGGAGATTGGTGTCCTGGCAATGCAAGAAACAAACATCGGTAGCCGTGTCAACGTGCGAGGCCGAGTATGTAGCTGCTGGTAGTTGCTGTTCACAGGTTCTGTGGATACAACAACAATTGCGGGATTACGGTTTGGCTTACACTCAAACTCCTATTAGGATAGACAATCAATCTACAATTGCTATAACTAATAATCCAGTTAAACACAGTAAAACAAAGCACATAGACATAAGGCATCATTTTATTCGTGATTGTGCTGAAAAGAACTTAATCAAACTAGTAAAGGTGGCAACAGAAGATAATAATGCAGATTTATTTACCAAAGCATTTGATAAGTCACGGTTTGAGTATTTAATTCAACTGAATGGAATGCGCAACCCAGAGTAATTTGACCTTAGTAGTAGTTTTTCTTTCTTTTCAGAAATCTGCTAATTTAGGAAAGTTTCTATTTTTAGTAAGTTAGTAGATTAGCTTAGTTTACTGCTTTTTCTTATGAAAAACAAAAGAAAAAAGAGAGAAAATTACAAAAATACAAAAAAAGAGAATATCAGAAAAGGAGTTAAGTCTTAGATACATAGGTTCAAAGTGACGAAAATTAGCACCGTCGTTACAGACTCTAAGTATTTAGGCTTTCACACATAATGCAACTAAATCCTAAGTGTTATACTTTATTTAGTTTGATGTGTTGGTAGGCATAATACATATAGGGAATCTCAAGGCTAATAAAATATTCTAGAAAAAATCAAGCGTGTCACTAACTTAGATGTACGACCAATCGGTCTTAATTTTTATGTACAAGACATACAGACATTGAGTCTAAATGAGGTATGCAAACTTTCTGGGGACGTATGGAAACATCAAATACATCTTAAAATGGAATGAATAGAAAAATCATATAAAACTGAGAGTCGAAAACATGCAACTCTGTTGTACGTAAGTACAGACCTGTTGTCTCTGTTTAGATTCGGGTTGGCAAGATACGTCGCTTTGTTGTACGTCGGTACAGACCTGTCACCGCTGTCTTGCTAACTTTAAGAATAAACCTTAAGTCAAACTAAGACACTTTGTTGTATGAAAATACAGACCTGTGTCCGATGTTTGTCTTTTAAAGAAAGTTTGCAAATACCAATAAGTTAGAATCTTTGTCTGTATGCCTTGATCATAAAAGTATGTCTATGTCTGAGTCACGTAAGATAATTTCATGATAAATAAAAATGCCAAGGGATATTCCGAAATGTAGAATGTTTAAAGGGGTAAATACCAACAATCAGCTAAATGGGTATGTCACGACAAACAATCAAAGGAATTCAAAAAAAAATTCCTAAGTGTGAAAGTTTAAGTACTGAAAGTTAGTATCGGACATCGCTATCTGATTGAACCTTTCTTAGACTATACTCATCAAAAAGAGTTTCTTTAGTATTTAGCTTAGCTTGTAAACTTTTTCTTAAGTCTAGATTAAATTTTTGGTCAAAATTTTATTTTATTTTATTTTACTTTTTTCTTACCTTAGTTTATTTTATTTTATTTTAGTTTAGTTTAATTTTTACTTAGGTAAAAGGTCAAAAGTTATTGAGGGTGCATTCAAAGTTGGATAAAATAAACATTGCGTGAAATATTTGTGCTTAGGGTAAAAGAGTTGGCATAGTTTATCTGGTTACACAATACCGTAGAAAAAAGTTGGAAAAGTTGAACTTATTTCAAAATTTTCGAAATTTTTCTAAGTGTTGGAGGTTTCGAATCTAGGACAGACTCGATTGTGGAAGGATTCGAATCTGTCAGTAGATTCGAGTCTATCCTTAGACTCGAAGGTTGGTAGTATAAATAGGTCAACAGTGAAGTCATTTATTTCTTACTGTTTTCGATTCTACTTCCTCGAATCTAAGATCAGCGATTTCGAATCTATCCTCGAGTCTACCGTATCTCTCCTAAACGACATTTTGTCGAGTTTCAAGCTAGTGTGTTCGATTCTACTACTGTATCTAGGTATAATCAACTTTATTGTACAAGTTTCTTGTAGTTTTATGCACAATTTTAGCCCAAATCGTCAAATTTTGAAGTGTTATAGGTTGAAATAGGGTTTTTGCTAAATTACTAAGTTTGGACCTATAAAAGATCAAATTAAAGACATAAATCAATGATTAGAACCTAGTTGAACTAATGTATGTGATTTACCAAGTTCAAAATGGTTAAAATCTTGGGTTTTTGTTGAAAATTCATTCGTCGGGGCTTCGAATCTGTTCTAGGACTCTCGAATCTGATCATGTGTTTCTCGAATCTGTCATTAGATTCGAGATGACCATGATATTCGAATCTGTCCATTAGACTCGAATAGGGACTCTTCGAATCTGTCCATTACATTCGAATATGGACACTTCGAATCTGTTACTTTCGAATCTGTACTTTATTTAATTTGTTTAATTTAAATTTTATTAAACTTGTGGAAATTTAATTGTGTTAGATTTTGTATTTAATAAAGTACAAAATAAAACAAATTTGAATTTAAACAAGTTTATTGATTTTTAATGAGTCTAACAGTTTTATTTATTGTGCAGATATGGCGATTCGCGCTTTTGTCCCTAAACATAATATGGTCCTTAATCCAGACATGAATCTACCTGAGGCGCAGGGATTCCGCGAAGTACTGGATTTTCTAGCTGAATCAAGGATAGGACATGCACTATGGCATAATGTGCAGCTAGTGTTACCCTACATCCGTCATTTTTATGACCATCTGCAAGTAGACTGCTCGGTCACTCCGACAGTTCTACGCACTCGCATTGAAGGACAACCGTTAGTATTTTCGGCTGATATGATTCGTCAAGTGCTGCAGTTGGGCACTCAGGAACAAGAAGCTGGTCCTATAGAATTTCCGTTGAATATAAGGCAAGCGGCCTTTCAAAGAATGGGGTACAGCCTCGATGTGACGAAAGTGTCATACATGAAAAGTGGTTTGATAGGACAATGGAGGTTTTTGGCGCATGCATTTATGATGTGCTTTGCTGTGAAAAAGGCAGGATTTGACTATATTGTCGCGAAGATTCAGTCGGGGATTGTCGCAATGGTGTATAATCGCCCATATAGTTTTTCTGAGATGATCTTTTCGGAGTTTGTTCATCAGATATCTGCTCCCGAAAATCAGCAGTTTTTGCTCTATCCGAGATTCATTATAATGTTGATCAGACACTTTTTGCCGAACATGCCAATAACGAATGACTTTCAAAGTGTCGCCATCATGGACAAAAGGATCTTTGCTGATTGTTCCTCACACCGAGGAAGATTGGCTGTTCCTGTTGCTCGTCCTTTGTTCGGAGCTATAGTGGATAGGGAATTTCAAGCCCCGGATGTTGCCAACTGGGCATGGGTCGTTGAGTTTCCGCAACAACAACAACAGCAACAACGTCAACAGCAACAGCAACAGCAACAGCAACCGCAACAACAGCAACAACAACCACGTGCACAGCCACAAAGGCAAAGACAAAGAGCTACTGCGAGTCAGACTCAGGCATCAAGGCCTTCCATAAGTCAACAGCCAGAGGTACAGGAAGCAGGGCCTTCAAGTGCCGTTCCAGAATCCGAGCAAATAGCCCAAACTTAGGAAGAAATCTGGGCGTCTGGACCTCATGCCAATGAGGAAATAACTACAGAGTTAGTTGATCAGTTATTACAGCCTCCGGAAGGAGCAGAAGATGTGTTTAGGCAAGTTGAGGAATATGAACCTGAGCAAACTGGTACTGACTTGTCATCTTCAGCAACTGAGTCAGAAGAGATGGAGGAGATAGAAGTTGAAGCTCCAGAGTCAATGTCTGCAGTTCCTGAAGTTCAAATTGGAACTTATGGTTCGCGATTGATTATAAATGAAGGTGGTTCTAGGAGACGAGTGGACAGGGAATTGGAGGAGTCTGATTTCGAAGAAGAAGAAGTTTCTCATCTAGTGACAAGGCAACGGGCCAAACGTCACAGGTTCATGCAAGGATCCTCTTCAGCTTCAGCAGAACAACCTGAAATTCCTCAACCTCAGGACCCTCAAACCACCATTCCAACATCACCACCTCATGATGAACCATACATCCCATCGCCGATCATTCCAACTCCAATTCACTCCATCCCATCAACCTCATCCTCATACGCCGACAATCAAAGGTTTCTGCAGCTAAAAGCTCGAGTTGACTTCCAAAATATCCAGATCTTAGGCCTAACAAAGGCAATCGGTGAGATTCAGACTCATAATGCAAATCTTGATAAGGAGAATGCCGATCTAAAGAAGATTGTGGAAAAAGTTCAGGAAGAGAACTTAGAGCTAAAAACCTTTGTTTGTGATCAGTCTGCTGAGATAAGGTCGATGCGCTCCCTAATTGAGCAGCTAATGAAAAATTTACAGGCTCAGGGGGAGACATCGTGCCGAGATCAGGAAGTGCAGAGAAGAGATGATACTGAAGGCGATGATCCCGGTGCAAATAAAGAGTTTGAGTCTGTAGATTTTCCTGCAGCTCAAGTTACACAAGTTGAGGGGGAGCCTAGTCAAGGCGAAGGACAAAGGGGTGAAGCCAGTTCATCTAAACAGCCTTCAGACTTTGAGATCAGTGAGATGATTGAAGCACTCATGGATCTTGATGATGATACACTGGATGGAGGTTTTGATTATGAAGATGAAGAGCTTGAAGAAGGAGAGTTTATTCCGGAAGAGATAGTAGATTGGCAACCTGAAGATGAAGTAGTAGCTGATGAGGATGATGAAGCTGACGAAATAGTTGTACAGCAGAATCCTATCACTGACACTTATATGATAGATGGAGATAGAATTGTCGATGTTGACATAGTGAATGCTGCCTTGAATCCTAAGTCATCGACTGAAGAACCAGCAAGAGAGCTAAGTAACGAAGAAAAAAGGAAGCTATGGTTCAGAGCCGAAGAGAAGGAGTTAGCAATTAGGAGATCAATGAAAGTGCCTGGTACAGGGAAGCTATCTGAGCGAATCTTAAGTTGGTTCTTTGACAGAGATCTTCAACTTTTTATAATTAAAAGAAAAGACGGGCTTCAGTACATAAGGCGAACATTGAAAGCATTCAACACCCTTCCAAAGATTGAAATCACAGCGCTTGCATGGAAAGATCTGATAAATATTGGTGATGATCCTTATGCGAATGTGATTGAAAGAATAATAAGAAAGGAGGGGAGATCTAGGAAGTTTGAACGGTTGAGTCCAAGGGTCGGAAGAAGAGTCGAGGATAAGTCACGTATAGATCCTCTTACAGGCCGACCTTGCATGAGGATTCAGTACAAACCAGTGAAATGCCTGAGGAAGGTACCTCTGAAGAAAATGCCACAGAATGTTTTGCGAAATCTGAAGTGGTGGTATGCTGACACGGAAACTGGGGAAGCGGTTATGGAAGACTTAGAAGAAAAAGTTATTCTTAGAGTCTATGACCCGCTTCACTTGGTAAACCTATCTAAAGAAGACCTGCAGATTTTGTATAACTGTACATCCCGTGTGACGATAGCAGTCTAAGTTGTCTTACATTGTGATTTAGCATATGTTTGGTATATATATATATATATTATGTATGATTGATGTTTATCAGTGTTTGTATGTTTGAACTTGATGTAGCGTATTACAAGAAGTTCAAACATAAAGCTCAAAGATAAACTCAGTCATAACATAAGTTTCAAACACTTAGTTGTTTATGTAAAAGGCTAGATTCGAATTATATATGGGTTGACATTCGAATCTGTGATAGATTCGAATGTAACCATAGATTCGAAAATAGGATAGATTCGAGACTGTCATGTTAGACAGACTCGAATGGGCCTTGGGCCAGATTCGAGTCTGACCCTCATCAGATTCGAATCAGGGTCTATAATTAGGGATAGACTCGAATCATTAAGAGACTTTTTGCAGAATTCGTGAGGAATTAAGCAAGAGGCGATATCGAGTTTATCAGCTAGGTGAGTGCCGTTTCGGAGAGAATTAGTACGTAGGATCGTTCGTGTGTCATTCGTTCAGCGTCTAATAGTCTCCGTGTTTCCGTTGGTTGAGAGTTGTCCGTCTGACCGTCAACGAGGATTCCGCACTCGTTCACGGATCAGCGTCTAGATAGATCTTGCAGTCGTAGACCTTACAGACAAAATGGAGGACTTAGGAATAATTCACCAAATAGATTCCCTCTTAAATCAAGGTCTGGCTCCCAACCTGTCATTAGGAATCATACACCTAAGAGGAGTTATACTCCAGTTAGGTCTCTTACTCCTAACAGACATTAGACACCTGGTAGAGCCCAAAGTTATAACACTGAAATGCATTATAACAGAAGTTACTCTAGGGCTCCACAACAAAAGACAAACCAAAGGCCTAGAGTGGATATTAATCACTCAGCTCCACAACCGGTTCTTGCTCAATAACCCAAGTCACCTGAAAGGAGAGATGTGTATTTGAAAGAGTTGAAATTTTTGGATAAGAATGGTATTACCAATTCAATCATGGCTTGGGTTCCCCGTGATAAATAATTTATTTTCTTTCATGTGCAGGAGTTAACTACAGGTCTTAACAAGTGGTTCGTAGATAGTGGTTGTCCTCGAAACATTACTGGGGAAAGAAGTCTACTGACGGACTTGTCTCATTTGCTGGGAATAAAGGAGGCAATATCACTGGATCCGGAATAGTCACTAATGGGACGATCACTCTTTATCAAGTCTACTATGTAGAAAAGCTTGATCACAATCTCATTAGTGTCTCTCACATCTGTGATAAACAAAATTCGGTCCTCTTTATTGAAAAGGAAGCGCTAGTGCTAAAGGCTGGATTCAAGATACCTGAAGAGTGGATTATCATGAGAGCCCCAAGGGTGAATGATTCGTCAATGGGATCTATATGTCTACTATCTAATGCTTCAGAGTCAGAATCGTTGTGCAAGGTGTTCCATTGAAGCGTTTCCAGTTTGAAGATATGATGTGTGTGTCGTGCAAGAAAGGGAAACAACATAAGAAGGCACACAAATCGAAGACTCAGAACTCAATTTCCTCCACTTTTGATCTGTTGCATATGGATCTTTTCGGTCCAATCAATAAAAGGAGTATAGGTGGGAGTTCGTATTGTTTAGTTGTTACCGATGATTACTCATGTTTTTCTTGGGTTTTCTTTCTAGGTACAAAGGACGAGACAGCAGACATGCTAATTAGGTTCTTAGACCAAGTTGAGAACTCATACGGGAAAAGGGTAAAACGTCTCAGAAGTGATAATAGAACAGAGTTTAAAAATGCAATAATTAGTGTATATTGCCTAACTAAAGGCATAGTGCATCAATTTAGTGCACCATATGAGGCACAACAAAATGGGGTGGCAGAACGGAAAAATAGGACATTGATTGAGGCAACAAGGACTATGCTCTCGGATTCACAGCTTCCCACCAAGTTTTGTGGGGAGGCAGTGAATATCGCTTGTGATGTTTAAACAGAGTCCTTACTGACAAATCTCTGAACAAAACGTGTACTTTGCAAACGAAACATCAACCTAAGTTTGGGGTGCCATGTACTTTGCAAAAGACAAAACATCAACCTAAGTTTGGTGAAAAGGCAGACGAATGATACTTCCAAGGTTATGTCCCAAATACACCAAACAAGAGTGTTTTTAATAAAAACTACTGGTACTGTAGAAATTGTGTTTAACATTGATGTAACCAGTTATTCACATGAACCCCAAATTGGTCCAGAATGGTTATTTGATTATGACACTGTGTTTAAATCATTTAACATTCCTTTTCGTGGTGATGCAGGAACTATGGAGAATGACTTCTCAACCTTAAATCTTAATGACGAGGGTAGGGTATTTTCCAATTCGAGCATTCCCACAATATCTAAAAATATATCGACAGAAGACTTGTCCCCAATAACTGAAGAACTGTCGTTGCCTACTGATGTGAATCAAACAAATGGTTCAGCCTCAAATGATAGTGATCACGAGGAGGATGTTTTGTCTGAACTCACACCCCCACTAGGCGAAATAGGATCTAATCTAGGAGACAACCTTCAGGTCGATGCAGTTGAAATATCGAGAGTAAATAAGGATCATCTTATTAAAGACATCATTGGGAATCCAAATGCTGGTGTGAGAATTCGGAGTAGTGTGAATAGTAACACAATGTTGTTATCAATGATCAATAACTCAGAGGCATTTCACACTTGTCTGTACTCATGTTTCATATCACAAGTTGACCCGAAGAATGTACAACTGGATCTAAAGGATAATTCTTTGGTTGAAGCAATGCAAGAGGAACTCTCATAGTTCGAAAAGCTGGAAGTATGGGAGTTAGTGCCTTTGCCTTGTGGAGAAGTTTCTATAGGGACCAAATGGGTCTTTAAGTGCAAATGGGATGATTGGGGCATCGTTACTTGTAACAAGGCAAGACTCGTTCTCAAGGGGTTAAACCAAGAAGAAGGGATATATTACAAAGAGGTGTTTCCACGAGTAGCAAGGCTTGAAGCTATCAGATTGTTTCTTGCATTTGCATCCTTCAAAGGTTTCAAAGTTTATCAGCTAGACGTCAAGAGTGCCTTCTTGTACGGGAAAGTGAAGGAATTGGTGTATATCGAGCAACCGCCAGGGTTTGCTGATCCCAAGTATCCAGACAGAGTATATAAAATGGATAAGGCTCTGTATAGGTTACATCAGGCTCCAAGGGCGTGGTACGAGACACTGTCTCCTCATCTTTTGGAAAATGGGTTCGAGAGAGGGAGAATAGATAGTACAATCTTCAATAAAGGGCAAGGTTTTGATTTCTTGCTGGTACAAGTATATGTAGACGACATCATCTTTGGGTCGTCAAATGAACAAATGTGCCAGGATTTTGAGAAGGTTATGAAGTCCTAGTTTGAGATGAGTGCGATGGGAGAGCTGAACTTCTTTCTGGGTTTACAGGTTGAACAACGAACGGAGGGAATTTTCCTTCATCAGATGAAGTATGTCAATGAAATACTAGAGCGTTTCGGGATGGAAGGAACAAAACTCAAAGCCCATTTCAGTATTCCAATTCAAGTCAATCACAATCTCAGACGGGGTACCGATAGTGATACTGATGTGGATCCGACATCATATCGGGCCATGATCGGATCACTTATGTATTTAACTGCTTCTCGACCTGACATAATGTTTGTTGTTTGTTTGTGCCAGGTTTCAAGCTAACCCCAAGGAGATGCACATGAAAGCTATGAAGCGGATTTTGAGATACCTAAAGTCGAAACCGAAGTTGGGACTTTGGTATCTTGCTGATGGAGATCTGGAATTGGAAGCTTACACAGACTCAGATTACGGAGGGTGCAGCTTGAATAGAAAGTCAACAACGGGTGGTTGTCAGTTCCTAGGAGGGAGTCTGGTGTCCTGGCAATACAAGAAACAGACTTTTGTAGCCGTATCAACATGTGAGGCCAAATATGTAGCTGCGGGGAGTTGCTGTTCACAGGTTCTGTGGATTCAACAACAATTGTGGGACTACGGATTCACTTATACTCATAATCCTATTAGGATAGACAATCAATCCATGATTGCAATAACCAATAATCCAGTAAAGAACAGTAAGACTAAGCACATAGATATAAGACATCATTTTATTTGTGACTGTGCTGAGAAAAAGCTAATAAAATTGGTAAAAGTTCTAACAGAAGACAACAATGTGGATCTGTTCACAAAAGCATTTGATAGATCACGCTTTGAGTTGTTAGTCCAACTAAATGGGATGCGAAATCCAGAGTAACCTGACCTAAGTAGATAATTTTTCTATTAAATACTTTTAAGTTATTAGTTTGTCTTTTTAGTTACTTTACTTAAAAAAAGAGAGGAAAAGAAAAGAAAAAAAGAGAGAAAATCACAAAAAATTCAAAAAAAAGAGAAAAATGAAAACAAATAGACAATTCTTAGAGTTACAGGTTCAACGTGACGAAATTTAGCACAGTCTAACAAACTCCAAGTGTTAAACTTTCACACATAATGCACTATAAAATCAAAGTGATATACATGTTCACGTTCTGATATGTTGGTAGGCATATGGGTAACTAAGTTAGACGCCTGATCAATAGGTCTTCAATTTTGTGTTAGAGGCTCGCATACAATAATTATTAATGAGGTATGTAAATCTGTCAAGATCAAAATCACTACCTACAATTAACTGGTTTGAATCAATCAGAGTATAAAACCAATAACCTTGTATTGAATTAAAGTCCAATTAAGAAGTTTGCGGAATAACACTTAACTATTTTAAGAAAAGCTTTCAAAACAAATAACACAAAAATATACTTAACAATCAAAATCTTTTGTATTGCTAAACTCAGTGATTACAATCACCTCTAATCTGTTTGATTAGACGAGGAACACAGATTGTTCTTAGGGTTTTACAACCTTAGAGGCTTATGAAAACTTAATCAGAAAAGCAATTACAACTGAAAAATAAACTTGTACGTGCAGACTTACAATAGAAAAAACTATTCTTTGTATATATAATGCCTTATGATTTGTTTCCTTGAGAAACTCTGATTTCTTTGGTAGTAGATATGCTTGAATCTTCAAATATATATCTTTTCCTGAATTTCAGCACTTTCTGTTTATTGAGCTGTTGAGCAGCTTGAAGACTATCTGTTGAGCAGCTTGAACTTGAACACTGGCAGCTTGAACTTTTGAACTAGCAGCTCGAACTTTCTCAACTAACAGCTTGAACTTTGTAATTACACAGAAAACCTACTAACAGTTTGAGAAATCTAACTAACAGCTTGACATACTTAGAATATTTCCCAACAATCTCCCCCTAACTAAAATTCTTACACAAGACTTTAAGTTTCTATACAAATAAGGAAATAAAACAAAGTAAAACTGTTATCTACAAACTAAGGCATCCTAAAACTTATAGTTGTTAATGTTTCCGCTTAATTGCCTTCAAAAATTCTCTTTTCATCTCTTCTATATCACAATATATCTTCACTGAGCTCAGTTGTACTAACCATGGCCTTGGAAGATCAAAGAATTCAAAATTGAAGAACATGCTAGATCCATTTGCAAATTTGAGTCTATATGTCTTTGATTTCACATACAGATCAACATGTGCAATCTTCATATACTTGGCATCTTCAAAAATACTTTTCAAATCCTTTATACCCTGCTTTACCCAAAGTAGTGAAGGCCTGGATTGACTCACAGTTCCAATATGGTGCATTCGAGTCAGTTCATCTCTGGTCATCCCTTGAACTAAGTGCACTATACTCTTGTATTCTTCCTTAGGACCAGCTTCTCCTCTGATTACAAAATGATATTTTAAATCAATGTCATCCATTGACTTACAATACCAGTATTTAATAGGAGGCTTGGAGAAGTCATGCTGATCGAGGGTCTTTTCAATTTCCATTACTTTTTGTTGGTGATGCTCAAACAACACCCTTTTCACCTGATCAAGCTTTGCTTCTTGAATGGCTTCTGATTGAGGATCATTAGCGACAACTTGAACAGGAGGAGAAGGATCACTGACACCAGCTTAATGATCACTTACACCAGCTTGAACTTGTTCTTGTTGGCTTTGGACTTGATGGGAGACTTTGGCTGCCTTTCGTTTTTCCATCTCTTTGTCATGTATTTCTTGCAGCTATTCTGTTTCCCTTGACTGAGCCATTTTCTTTGGAATTCCAACTGATGAAGAGAAATTTATCAAAAATTTTCTGTGCTTTGCCTTTGAATGCCCTGTTAGCATTTTCCTTTTCTTCTCATTCTGTTTGACCACAAACCCTCTTAAGTAATCACCTAAGGTTTCATCATCCTTCATTGGAGCGTAGGTTTGTTGGTCCAAGAGTTCATCCTGTTCCTCTGCTAATTTTCTAGGCAAATTCAGCATCATGAGCAACCTGGGCTTGTTTAGATGAAAATTTAAGCTTAGGAGATTCTATGAGTGTGCCCTTGCCCTTATCTTTGATTGCAGAAGTTGTAGCTTGGACTGTACTGACAGGAGCTTGAATTCCTTCTCTGATAACAACTCTAGTTGTTCTTATAGGAGCAACTTGAGTTTCTAGGCTAACAAGTTGAGTAGCTGTTGGGTCTGTTAGCCTAGAATCTGGGACTGTTGGAGCAGGAGCTGAAGCTAGTTGGACTGAACTAGGGATCTCCTGATTCTCCCCCTTTTTGGATGCATTGGTTTGGCCAGGAGGACCTACAAACTTTGCCATTAGGGTTCGAATTATCTTCTCAAGTTGAATAATTTTATTTCCACAGAGGGTGAACCCTTGATGAAAATAGTCCATCCTCTAATGTTGAGCTGCAACTGTTTGTTGAAGTGCTAGAATTTGTGCCCCCTGTGGAGCAATAAGGGACTGGTAATGTTCCAATACTCGTACAACAGGTTTCACCTGAGGATCCGTTAAAATCATGAGTTGCAGACTAGCCTCAAGATCAGCAAATAAGAGTGGTACTTGTGATCTACCACTGACAGGAATTCCAGAAGTAGAAACATCTGGGCCCCTCTGTTCTTGGTACTGGGGACTTCCAGAAGGTGCTTGCACACCCTCTGTTGCCATGGGTGTGGTCTTATTTTATGTTGACACTGTCATGTGCCTCTTGTGCAGAGACATTAGTAGTGTCAGCCACAGAACCCATATGGACATCCTCTATTTGGATGGCCACCTCCGAATTGAGGATGGGAGTGTCCTCAGTGGGTGACCATTGGATATTCTGTACAGAAGTGTCCTCCTGCACAGAGATATTTGGCTCTGGTATTAGGGCTGAGGAGGAAGGAGCTCCTGAAACCCTTTTTCTTTTATATAGTATGAGTGGGGATGTGGGTTTGACAGAAGGAGCAGATGAAGTATTTGTATCAGGAGGAGTGGGTTGGGGTCCTGGGGGTGAAGCAGTGATGGAAGGCTGAGCCTGCTCAGGACTCTCTCCTCTGTTTATTAGATGGATGCCCAACATTGTAGAGGGCAATGGAAACATCTGTATTCAAAAAATTGGCACTAGGTTTTAAAAGACTTTTTATTGATGGTAAAGAGTGCCTATGGGTAACATGTATCCTTTTATGTACATTGAAATTATTGCAAGTTCTTGCAATTATTTCAGCAAAAAATCGAGCATACATAAAAAATTTCCCATTCTTAGGGCATGATGCCTTAACATACCCTGAAAAATCATATTTGAAAAATTGAACTGTTGGCCCGTAGATAAACACACTAAGGCAGTGGCTATATTGAAGAAAATTCTGACCAACCAGTTCTTTTTGGGCTTATGCACTGTTGTATATTATGTACAAGGTATTTCGACTTAGGGGCAAAATGAGCTTTAAAGAAAGTGAAAGAATCAGTAGGGCCCCTATACTGTATGGTCTTGTCACTACACAGATCTATCTAGACGCGACACACACCAACGAGTGCGGAATCCTCGTTAGTGGCTTGACGGATATATCACTCACACGGAACACGGAGACTACAACGGCGTTACACGATCGACTACGAACGAACCTACGCGATGATTCTCTCCAAACACACACAATATCAGCTGATAAACTCGAGATCGCCTTTTGCTAATTGCTCACACAAATTCTGCAAAAGTCTTCTAATCATTCGAGTTAATCCCTTATTATAGAGACTCATTCGAGTTTGTCATGGGCCAAACTCGAGACAGGCCCAAGGCCCATTCGAATTTGTCGCCTTGACAAATTCGAATCTGCCTTATGAGTAAATTCGAATATGCTCTAAATTCGAATTTCACAAGTCAAACTTCTATTTGAACATATGTTTAACTTATGGTTGAATTAATCTTTGGACATTATGTTTGAACTTCTTGTAATACATTACATCAAGTTCAAACATACAATCAATAACTATCAAACACATATAAAAACATATATCAAGCACTAGTTAGTATTCAATACTTTGTAACATGACTTGGACAAAATGCTAATACAACTTAGACTGCTATCGTCACACAGGATGTACCAACATACTCCCCCTTGACGATAGCTTCTAACTATTTACATTTTGATTTAGATCTAGTTTTATTCAAACTACTGCCAGCATACAGGCCATGCTAAACACAAACTCTAACTACATTCTGATACTTCCTAGCCTCAAACTCCATATGTGCATCACTCGAGATTTGATGAGTATGTAGAACTTGAAGGTCATCTTTCGAGAGATTAACTAAGTGCAGCAGATCGTATACTCTAAGAATTACTTTTTCTTCAAAGTATTCCATCACCGCTTCACCTGTTTCACTTTCCACATACCACCAATTGATATTCTTCAAAACATTTTGTGGCATTGCCTTGAGAGGGACTTTCTTCAAACATCTAACTGGTTTATATTGAATTTTCATCCAAGGTCTACCAGTTAGAGGATCAATTCTGGTATTGTCCATTACTCGTTTTCCAACTCTCGGATTGAGCCTTTCAAACTTTCTCGACATCCCTTCCTTTCTAATGATCTTAGCTATTACTTCAGCGTAAGGATCGTCGCCAATATTTATGAGCTCCTTCCATGCCAACGCCTTTATCTCAACCTTTGGCAAGGATTTGAAATCTTTCAGTATTCTTCTGAGATACTGGAGGCCATCCTTTCGTTTGATAATGAATAGCTACAGTTCTCGATCAAAGAACCAGCTTAGAATATTTCCTGACAGCTCTCCAGTACCAGGCACGCACATCTTTTTCTTCAACTCTAACTCCTTATTCTCTGCCCTGAACAACAGTTTTCTCTTTTCTTCATTTGTAAGCTCTCTGGCAGGCTATTCAGATGCTGATTCAGCATTTAAAGCAGCTTTGACCGCTTCTATGTCAATCAGATTATTTCTTTCCGACACATATGTATCTGTGAACTGATTTTGTTGAACGATGATCTCATTCGCCTCATCTTCTTCATCAACATATACCTCATCATCAGATTTCAAGTCTGTTATGTCTCCAGGCACGAACTCCCCTTCTACCAGGTCTTCAACTTCATCCTCAAAATCAAAGTCAAAATCTAACGGATCTTCCTCGATATCCATCAGAGCTTCAATGATTTCATTCATATCGCTCTCGACCACCTTTGAGGAACTTGCCTCTCCTCCTTCGGCTTCACCTTGACTAGGCTCCCCCTGAATTTCAGCATATAGAGCAGCAGGAAAATATACTGGCTCATTCACTTTTTGTGCATTGGGATCATCGCATTCATCATCTCCCCCTTGTTGCTCCTCCGGATCTCTACAACTCGTCTCCCCCTGAGCCTTTAGATTTTTCAATAACTGCTCGATAAGGGACCTCATTGATCGGATTTCGGCAGCTTGATCTGCCACAAAGGATTTTAGCTCAAGATTTTCTTCCTCCATCTTTCCAACAGATTTCTTTAACTCAACATTTTCTTTTTCAATATTTGCGTTATGAGTCTGTATCTCACCAACAACTTTTGTCAATTAAACATTTTGGACTTGCTGGAAGTCAACCTTGCTCCTCAACTCAGAAAACCTTTGATTGTCCATGAAGGTTGATGATGTGGATGGTATTGATTGGATGGGAGTGGGGATGATTGGTGGAGGAACGGATGTTTGAACAGGTGGTGGTGGTGGAATGGGTTCTGATGGTTGGGCAGAAGGTATTTCTGGCTCAGGAGCAGAGGCTGATGAAGCTCCCTGCATGAAGCGATGTATCTTTGCTCTCTGCCTCGTTATCAAAGGAGTAATTTCCTCATCTTCAAAATCTGAGTCATCTGATATGTCCCTATATGAATGGACGGATCTTCGGTCACTGTGTATGGGGCCTCAACCTCAATCTCTTCAACTTCTTCTGACTCAGAATCAGAAGTTGACTCGGCTTCGCCTGCTGCTTCTGGTAGATAATCATCAATCTGATTAAAAATGTCAACTTCTCCTTCTGGAGGTTCCAGAAGGTCTCCAACAAGCTCAGCAGTAATTTGCTCATTCGCATTCAGACCAGATGCCCAAATCTCTTCCAACGTTTGAAGTCTCGGATCAGATAAAGATGGTGCATTTGAAGGACCAGCCTCTTCCGGCTCTTGCACTTGGCTTGTGGAAGGCCTAGCAGCCTGAATTTGTCTCGCAGATGGTCTTTGCCTCCTCCTCTGTTGCTGAGGCCTCGGTTGTGGCGATTGCTGTTGTTGCGGTTGCTATGGAACTTGCATATCCCCTGACCAGTTGGCACCTTCCCCGACTTGGAAATCTGGATTGACTACTGCCCCAAACAGTGGTGCCTCCACTAGCCTCGCTAATCTTCCTCGATGAGCTTGACAATCTGCAAAGATGCGTTTTATCAATCACCACAACACTTTGGAATTCATTCAGCTGTGGCAGATTTGGTAGAAAATGTCTAATCAGCATCATTACGAATCTCGGATATAGCAGAAATCTTTCTCTGTCTGGAGCTGTTATTTGTTGAACAAACTCGGTAAAGAACATCTCTGAGAAGCTAAACCTTTGATTGTAAACCAATGCTATCATCCCTGACTGAATCTTGGACACAATGTAATCAAATCCTGCTTTCTTGGCAGCAAAACACACCAAAAAAATTTGTGCTAGATATCGCCACTGTCCTATCAGCCCACTCTACATGAAAGAGGACTTAGCCACGTCCAGGCTATATCCCATTCTGATAAAAGCTGCCTGCCAGATTGATAAAGGGAAGTCAATTGGCCCATTCTCTTGCTCTTAAGAGCCTAACTGCAGTACTTGACGTAACATGTCAGCTGAAAACACTAGAGGGTGTCCAGCGACCCTCGTCCTTAGTACTGTTGCAGTAACAGTACAGTCAACTTGTAGATGATCCCAAAACTGACGAACGTATGGGATGACTATCTGAATGTTATGTGACAGCGCATATGAAATCCTTGATCCCACCAAAAAATCCACCATCTGGCGGTAGGCTTGAGCCTCTGGAATCGCATGGTCCGGAGAAATAACCATATTATGCTTAGGAACGAAAATTCTATCTGTCATGTCTGCACATTAAAGCATATAAGATATTAGAATTATTAAGATAGACAGAAACTTGTTTAAATTCAAATTTGTTCTATTTTGAACTTGTATAAGTACAAAATCCAACACCTTTGAATTTCTACAAGTTTGATTTAAATTTTTAAGCAGATAATTCTAATATAATAATAAAGTCGAAGACACATTCGAAACTATCCTCAATTCGAGTTTAATGGCATCTTCGAGTTTAGTGAAAAACTCGAAGCCTCTATCAAATTCGAATTTAAGAACAAATTCGAAGCTGTCGGTACTAATAACAACAGAATTCCAAGATTTTAACCATTTGAGACTTAGAAAATTACATTCATTAGTCCTAATAGGTTCTAATCAAATATATTTGTTGTCAATTTGATGTTTCACCGGTTCAAAGTTTGTTATTTTGAAATACAAACTTTCCACCTCTAAAACTTCAAAATCCATTAATTTTGGCTCAAATGGAGTCTAAAACCACCTAAATCTTGTACAACATTGTGGATTATACGTAGATTTGTTTGTAGTCTCGAACACAAATGGACAAAAGTCGACAAATAGTATGAAACTCGAAAAACGGCAAAGTTGAGACAAAGTCGAAATCCCTGTCAGTAAACTCGAATGCTCAAAGTCGAAAGTAGGTGATAATGACTTGTCATTGTTGACCTATTTATATCAACCACCCTCGAGTTTGTCTTCTTTTGAATTTATCAACAAATTCGAAGAACCAACCAAATTCGAATGTATATTCAATTTTGGTTAAACTCGAATTTAACTTTGAAAATTTGAAAATTTCGAGAACCTTTGAATTAAATTCAACTTTTTCAACTTTTACAACCTTTTCGTGTAACGGAATAAACTATGCCAAATCTTTTACCCTTAGCACAAGATTTTCACGCAATGTTTATTTTATTCAACTAGGAATGCACCCTCAGTAATTTTGACCTTTTTCCTAAGTAAAAATAAAATAAAATAAAATAAAAATAAAAATAAAAATAAAATAAAAGTAAAATTAAAAAATAAAATAAAATAAAATAAAAGAAAATAAAGTTAAAATTGTGAACAAAAATTAAACTTAGACTAAACTACATTAATTAAAATTTACAACCTATATTAAAATAGAATATTTTTGACGAGTATAGTCAAAGAAAGGTTCAATCAGATAGCGGTGTCAAATACGCACTTTCAGTATTTAAACTTTCACACTTAGGAATTGTTGATTCCTTTGATTGTTTGTCGTGACATACATTTCTGGTCGATTGTTTGTATTATTTTCCCTTTCAACATGTTACATTTCGGAATATCCCTTGGCCTTTTTATTTCTCATGAATTTATCTTACGTGACTCATACGTAGACATACTTTTATGAACAAGGCATACACAAAATGATTGTAACTTTTTGGTATTTGCAAACTTTCTTTAAAAGGCAAACATCGGACACAGGTCTGTATTTACATACAACAAAGTGTCTTAGTTTGTCTTAAGGTTTATTTTTAAAACTAGCAGGACAGCGGTGACAGGTTTGTACCTACGTACAACAAAGCGACTTACCTTGCTAACTCGAATCAAAACAGAGGCAACAGGTCTGTACTTACGTACAACAGAGTTACTTGTTTTGACTCTCAACCTAGTATGATTTTTCTATTCTTTCCATTTTTACAAAGTGTATCTGATGTTGCTATACATCCCCAGAAAGTTTGCATACCTCATTTAGAATCAATGTCTGTATGTCTCTAACATAAAAATTAAGACCAATTGGTCATACATCTAAGTTAGTGACACGTTTGAATTTTTCTTGAATATTTTATTAGCCTTGAGACTCCCTATATGTATTATGCCTACCAACATATCAAACCTGATAAAGTACAACACTTATAATTTTAGGTGCATTATGTGTGAAAGCTAAACACTTAGAGCTTGTATTAACTGTGCTAATTTTCGTCACTTTGAACCTATCCATCTAAGAGTTGACTCTTTTTCTGATATTCTCTTTTTTTATGATTTTCTCTCTTTTTTCTTTTGATTTTCATAAATAAAAGTAAGAAAATAAGATAACCTACTAACTTACTATAAAAGGAAACTATCCTAAGTTACCACACTTATTATAAAAATAAAGAAAGACTACTGCTATAAAAAGAAATGAAACTCTACTAAGGTCAACTCACTCTGGATTACACATTCCATTTAGTTGAATTAAATACTCAAAACGTGACATATCAAAAGCTTTGGTAAATAAATCAGCATTATTATCATCCGTAGCCACTTTTACCAGCTTGATTAAGTTCTTTTCAGCACAATCACGTATAAAATGATGTCTTATGTCTATGTGCTTCGTTTTATTATGTTTGACTGGATTATTAGTTATGGAAATTGTTGACTGGTTATCTATCCTAATAGGAGTATGAGTATAAGCCAAACCGTAATCCTGCAATTGTTGTTGTATCCACAGAACCTGTGAACAGCAACTACCAGCAGCAACGTATTCGGCCTCGCACGTTGACACGGCTACCGTAGTCTGTTTCTTGCATTGCCAGGAAACGAGCCTCCCTCTTAGGAACTAACAACCTCCAGTTGTTGACTTGCGCGTCAAGCTGCATCCTCCGTAGTCTGAATCCGTGAACGCCTCCAATTCCAGATCTCCCTCCGCGTGATACCAAAGTCCCAGCTTCGGTTTCGACTTGAGGTATCGTAGAATCCGCTTCACAACTTTCATGTGCATCTCTTTCGGATTAGCTTGAAACCTAGCACAAATACAAACAGCAAACATAATATCAGGTCTTGAAGTAGTTAAATACATAAGTGACCCAATCATGGCCCGATATAACGTTGGATCCACATCGGTATCACTTTCAGTACCCGGTCCAAGATTGTGATTCACTTGAATCGGCGTGCTGAAGTGAGTAGTCAGTTTTGTCCCTTCCATCCCGAAGCGCTCTAATATGTCATAGACATACTTCGTCAGATGGATAAACATCCCCTCCTTCTTTTGGTCAACTTGCAAACCCAGAAAGAAATTCAACTCACCCATCGCACTCATCTCGAATTTTGACTTCATCACCTTTTCAAAATCCTTGCACATTTGCTCATCTGATGATCCAAAGATGATATCATCGACGTACACTTGTACCAAGATGAAGTGTTCTCCTTTTCGATTTACGAACAGCATACTGTCTATCCTTCCTCGTTCAAACCCATTTTCTAACAGATGGTTGGACAGAGTCTCGTACCACGCCCTTGGTGCTTGATGCAATCCATACAGAGCCTTATCTAATCGATATACTCTGTCTGGAAATTTCAGATCTGTAAACCCGGGCGGCTGTTCCACATACACTAGTTCCTTCACATTCCCATAAAGGAAAGCACTCTTAACATCTAGTTGATAAACCTTAAAACCTTTGAAGGAAGCAAAAGCCAGAAACAAACGAATTGCTTCCAACCTTGCTACTGGCGCAAACACCTCATTGTAATCGATTCCTTCCTCTTGGTTGAAACCCTTTAAAACTAACCTTGCTTTGTTGCGAGTGACTATACCTCGATCGTCTCTTTTGCACTTAAAAACCCATTTGGTTCCTATTGCTATTTCCCCTCGAGGTAATGGAACTAATTCCTACTCTTCTAGTTTCCTAAATTGTGACAATTCTTCCTGCATCGCTTCAACCCAAGAGTTATCTTTTACTGCCATTTGCACGTTTTTCGACTCTACTTGCAAGATGAAACAAGAATAGAGGCAGGTATTAAAGGCCTCAGAGTCATTTATCATCGACAACAACACAGTGTTGTTATTTAAACTACTCCTAGTCCTGACACCCGCATTAGCATTTCCTATGATGCTTTCTATAGGATGGTTCTTGTTGATCCTAGAAGTTTCTATATCGTCAACTCTCAGATTATCTCCTAAGTTTGATCCTATTTCTCCTAACGGGGGAACGATCTCAGACTCCACATTTTCTTCCTCGTGGACAGTTTCCTCAGAGTTGAAATTTGTCGTCTGATTTTCGTTTGTAGGTGCTTTAGAATCAGTGACTTCTGGATATCCATCTTCAGTTGAGTAGGCTCGGATGTTGATTGAAATGTGGTCGTCGAAAAGCTATGACCCTCGTCATTCAGATTTAACGACGCCATGTCTTTTTCGATAGTACCTGCATTTTCATCCAAAGGAATGTTAAATGATTCAAACAGTTTGTCATAATCAAATATCCATTCCGGACCTGTTTGGTGTTCATGTGTATAACTTGTGACTTCAATGTTATACATAATCTCTACTGTACCATTAGATTTGTTAAAAACCCGTTTGTTTGGTGAGTTCAGCACATAACAGGTTTTGTTCAAAGATTTGACAGTAAGGACCCGGTTTAAAATATGGCATGCGGTATTCACTGCCTCCCTCAAAACATGGTAGGAAGCTTTGAATCCGAAAGCATGGTCCTTGCTGCCTCAATCAATGTCCTGTTCTTTCGTTCGGCCACCCCATTTTGTTGTGGCTCATAAGTTGCACTAAATTGATGCACTATGCCCTTGGATAGGCAATATACACCAATTACTGTGTTTTTAAACTCAGTTTCGTTATCACTACGAAGTCGTTTAACCCTTGTTCCATATGAATTCTCCACTTGGTCTAAGAACTCGATGAGCTTGGAAGCCGTCTCGTCCTTTGTACCTAGAATGAAAACCCAAGAAAAACGTGAGTAATCGTCAGTAATAATTAAACAATACCAACTACCACCTATACTCCTTTTGTTGATTGGTCCGAAGAGGTCCATATGCAACAAATCGAATGTCGCAGCGATGAAGTTCTGATTCTTGGACTTGTGTGTCTTCTTATGTTGTTTTCCTTTCTTGCACGGTAGACACTTATCCTCGAACTGAAAACTCTTCATTGGAACACCTTGCACCAGTCCATTTTTCGTAATGTAGTTCATATTTCTTAGGTGCAAGTGTGCCATGCGTCTGTGCCATAAAACCGACTCTGTCTCTGAAGCTTTAGATAGCAAACAAATTGGTCCCATTGAAGATTCCGGCTTGTTCATGTCGAGCATGTACAAGTCATTCTTCCTTGGAGCCCTCATCCGTATCCACTCTTCAGGTATTTTGAACCCCGGTTTTAGCACCAACGCCTCAGTATCAGTGAACAGCACTGAATTCTTTTTATCACAGATTTGAGATACACTAATGAGATTGTGAACCAGTTTATCAACATGATAAACTTGATCCAACTTGATCGTCCCATTAGTGACCACTCCAGTACCCGTGATAGTGCCTCCCTTATTACCCACGAATGATACAAATCCCCGATTCCCTCCCTTGAAGTCTGTAAGTAGACTTCTTTCCCCTGTCATGTGCCTGGAGCACCCACTGTCGACGAACCATTTGTTGTTTAGACCTGTGGTTATCTCCTGCACATGAAAGAAAATTAGGTTAGTTATCACGGGGAACCCAAGCCATAACTGACTTGGTAATACCATTCTCGTCCACATACTTAAACTCTTTCAAATACCCATCTCTCCTTTCAGGTGACTTGGGTCTTTGAACTGGAGTTTGTTGTGGTGCCGAGTGATTTAAGTTCACTCTTTGCCTTTGTGTAGGCATTTGCTATGGAGCTCTTGAATAATTACGATTATAAATCATTTCAGACTGATATCCATGAGCTCTACCCTGTGTTTGATGTCTAACAGGAGTGTGTGACCTAACCGGAGTGTAAGCTCTGCTAGGTGTTGTACGCCTATATTGTTGTTGGGGTCCAGACCTAGATTGATTAATGACTCGATTTGGTGAATTAGTCCTAATCACTTCTTTTGGTCCACCTTTCACCGGTGTTTGTTTCACAGCCGTTTTTGGTGTAGCTTGCACAGTTTTCTCGGTACTCTGAAGACTACTAGTGCTTGCAACACTTGTAGAAGGCTTAACTTGTTCTGGCTTCCTGTCTTAGGTGTATTTTCTACTTTCCTATGCGGACAGCTAGAAGCAACGTGCCCCCTTTCGTGACATCTAAAGCAAGACATTTTATCAATTGACTTCTTGTGTGTGCCCTTTGACATAGGTGTCTCACTAGTGTCTGGTTCTTTTTGTTCAACTATAGCGACTGGTTCATCATCCTGATCATTAAAGTAAATTTTGTGTTTTCCTACAGGTTTATCACTAGAGAATGGCACAAATTTAACTTTCTTAATTTTGACATTAGTATCAGTCACCTTAGTTGCATTTTCCTTTACAGGTTCAGACACTGGTTCTGGTATTTCCTCTAAGTCTACTGATTTCTCAGTTTTCTCCTGAGGTTGAGGTACATAGTTGTCATTGAAAAGTGGAGGACTCTCATGATATCCTAGACCTACAGGCTTTTTAGATTGACGTTGTGCATCTAAAATTTTCCCTAGGTTAAGAGATGAGTTCCTAAACTCTTAAAGTTTACTATTTGCCTCAGGTACCTTTACCTTAGACTCAGCTAGCTCTATGTCTTTGGTTTTCAGCTCCTTGGTTAATGCCTCAACATGTTCATACATGAGTTCTAACCTAACACCCTATTCGCTCAGTTTGTCCTTTAGAACTATAACATCTTGTGCATCAGCCTTAAGCTTATCCCTAAGATCTTGCTTTATATCTATTAGGCTAGCATTATCTGATTTTAACGTTTCATTTTGAGCAGATATGGTTTGATGTGATTCTAGTACTAAATGTAACCTATCGTTAGAAGTAGCACATAAAACACACAACTCATGGAAAAGAGAAAAGTTCAGGCTTACCTTGGTATGATCTGATTCCACGTTGGCCATCCGAACGGCAAATTCCAGAATCGTCTGATCATCTGACTTCTCTACCCACATCGGACTGCTTTCATTCTAACTGTTGTCCCTTGTGATTTCCTCTGCCCCTTCACCTCCAGTCTCAGTCACTTCAGCCATAAAGGCTCTAGCGTTCGATTCTGGATGTGTACTCCAATCATAAGTGCCGTCTAGTTGTCTGTCTGATGTGACATTAGATAACAACCCAGCTATATTTGCCTGACTGGATGAACTAATACGAAGATATCGCCCTTGCGATTGATTCTGATACTGTCCCTGGTGATTTTCTACCTTCGGTCTCTGACACTCTCTAGCAAAGTGTCCTAACCCTTGACAGTTGTATCATTTAACCTTGGACTTATCAAATCCAATTCTATTGTTAGTCATATTCAGATTTCTTCCCGTCCTTTTGATGAACCTCTGAACTCTCTGAGTTACCATGGCCAGTTGCCATTGTAGATCCATCTCTTCAAGATCATCAGGGTCTACCTGATCGTAATCCTCATCCCAAAGTGCCGGATCGTTGATTTTGCCCTGAACGCAATTGCCGTAAGCAGCCACGAATGAAGCCAACATATTCAAATGGTCTTCAGCCGATTTTGCGCTCATACGCATCTTAGAATATCCCTGAGATGTAGATGCGGGTGTAGCCTGATGCTGCTGTTCTTCTGGTCTGGTAAACGCTAAGAAAGCCCTACTCTGTGAGTCTTCTGGCTCAGCAGGTGACGATGTCTCTCCCGAGAAGAAGGCTGTAGTTGTCTTCATTTCAGCTGCCACTGAAGGTTTTGATTTTCTGAAATACATTGCTCGATTTTGAACTTGTTCATAATCCGTTTCTGTCTTCAGTAACTCAAAATGATACGCCCTCAACGTTCCCACAACATTCTCTAGAGTCAGAGTATAGTATTTATCCTCGTCATCCTTAATTAATGCCACATACATCGCCCATTTGGCCGGTAAAGCATCCAGAAGCTTATTATTCTTCTCAGTGTCACTATACTCAATGTCATGACTGTCTAACTCCGTTAGTAGATGATAGAAACGTGTGATAGTGTCTTCCAGCTTTTCATCCTTCAATGCTTTGAAGATTGCAAACTGCTGCTTTAGCATTTCCATACGTTTCCTTCTAACCCTCGGGTTACCCTCACACCTTTTTTCCAATGCCTCCCACAGCTCTTTCGCTGTCTTCTGATTACGGAAAGTGTGCAGTATGTCCTGAGGTAACACCATTCTAATGATAGTGTATGCACGGTTCTCTTCTTCAAACAGCTTTTTATCATCATCCTTCATTTTGGAATAAGGAACAACCTTTTGTCGTCCTTCGAACTCAGCTGTCGGTGGAATGTATCCCTCGTCGATACAGATCCACATGCGCATATCATTAAATCGCGCGAAGTCGGCAAACCGATCCTTCCACCAGTAATAATCTTGAAGTTTCATCAACTTTGGCGGAGTATTTGCTTTTCCGACCTCGTGATCCATCTCCAGAAACCGTTGTAGACTTGTCATTTTTTCCAAAATAATTGTATTTAAACTTAATTAATTTAATTCGAAATTAATTTAAATTAATTCTTTCGAATTTAGGTAAATTCGAATCTAATTAAATTTAAACCTATTTGAGATTAAATTCGAGTTAAGTTCTTAAATCCAATTAAAGTCGAAATTAATGACAAATTCGAAGGTCTCTAATCTCGAATGTCCACTAAAATTCGAAACTCACTAAATTCGAAACGCAATTAAACTCGAAAATCCCCTATTTGACTTTAGTGCAAAGTCGAAATCCAAAGTAAATTTGAAACGGCCAAAATCGAAACCACTTTTAGGAAACTCGAAAGGAGCGTATTTTGGTCAAAATCGAAAATGAGCAAAACCCTAATATCTCCTTAACAAAGTCGAGCGCCGCAAATTCGAAAAACGGCTAATACCTCGAGTTTTTCACGTTTTTCAGATTAAATCAATATTTTTACAATTAAAAATATTCATTTTGATCAAAAACGTGAACTACAACAAAGTATTTCCCGGAATCCAATTTGATAAGCTCGAAACTCTCAAAAATATGATAATAACCGTCCAAAAGCGTCAGGAAACCTGGGATGTATCTTTATGAACACGAAGAACACCCCGTAGGCTCTGATACCACTTGAAAGGTCTTGCCACTACACATATCAATCTAGACGCGACACACACCAACGAGTGCGGAATCCTCGTTAGCGGCTTGACGGATATATCACTCACACGGAACACGGAGACTACCACGGCGTTGCACAATCGACTACGAACGAACCTACGCGAAAATTCTCTCCAAACACACACAATATCAGCTGATAAACTCGAGATCGCCTTTTGCTAATTTCTCACACGAATTCTGCAAAAGTCTTCTAATCATTCGAGTTAATCCCTAATTATAGAGACTCATTCGAGTTTTTCATGGCCAAACTCGAGACAGGCCCATGGCCCATTCGAATTTGTCCCCTTGACAAATTCGAATCTGCCTTATTCGAATTTATACCAAATTCGAATCTGCCTTATGTGTAAATTCGAATATGCTCTAAAATCGAATTTCACAAGTCAAACTTCTATTTGAACATATGTTTAACTTATGGTTGAATTAATCAATGGACTTTATGTTTGAACTTCTTGTAATACATTACATCAAGTTCAAACATACAATCAATAACTATCAAACACATATAAAAACATATATCAAGCACTAGTTAGTATTCAATACTTTGTAACATGACTTAGACAAAATGCTAATACAACTTAGACTGCTATCGTCACACAGGGTGTACCAACATATACCCTATAGCACAAAGGCCTTCATGTAAGGCAGTAAGAGATAGATTTGTTATACCTGCGGCATCTTGAAAATGCAAGTGTTGGCGGATGAGATTCTTAGTGATGGTGACAGTGGTTCCATCGATTTTGGATGTCAAAGAAGTGACTCCATTGATGGTTTTGACAGAGGCATATTCCCAAAACTGTTCTATATGGGATATGTAGACGGTGGGATTAATAGTGAGGGCATGATGGATATGGGAACTTCGAATGAAGCCCATCATGTCGTGGAATGGTTGAAGGTCAGTGTGTTTGAGAGAATAGGGAAGACAGTTGTGTTCTTTGACAAACTCCATTGACGATCAAACGATGATTTACGGTTTGGGAGAAGTGTGTGTGAATTGCTCAGAGAGAAATGGAAGGTCGTGGAAGATATTTGTGCAACTGGTAGTTGCAATTGAACGAAACTAGGACCTTTAAAGTTTTGGGGGTTACGAAAATATCTAATCCCGCGCAGACACTTATAAGAATATACCAAATTACCCTGCACACTTTGACAGATCAAGTGAAACAACTAACAGTCCGAGTGAAATGAACTAGCAGCTTGAGAAAAGACTCAACCTGTTAGTTGAAAAGTAAGCATATTCTAATGAAACAATGTCTCCCCCTTAATCAAGCATATGAAATAGATATATTCTTCATAAAATAAGAGAGAATGATGAACAACAAATTAATCCATATTAACCATGCCAATATTTGATACTAGGAAGGTGAATCTTCCTACATCAAATGGTTTTGTAAATAGATCAGCTAACTGATCATCAATATGAATTTTGGTAACTTGGATTAATTTCTTCTCATTACAATCTCTTATAAAATGAAATCTTATGTCAATATGCTTGGTTTTGGGAAATTTCACTAGATTTTGTACAATGCTGATTGCACTTGAGTTGTCAATGTAGATAGGAGTGGATAAGAAGTTCATACCATAGTCTCTCAGTTGATTCTGAATCCACATCACTTGGGAACAGCAGCTTGCAGCTGCTACATATTCTGCTTCAGTAGATGAGGTGGAGACAGTTGTTTGCTTTTTGCACCGCCAAGAGACCAGTCTTGCTCCTAGATATTGACATCCACCAGTTGTGGATTTTTTGTCAATGTTGCATCCTCCATAATCACTGTCAGGATAAGCTGTTAGTTCAACAGGAGAGTCTTTAGGATACTAGAGGCCCAAATGTGGTTGGCCTTTGAGATATCTAAAGATTCTCTTAACAGCAAATAGGTGTGAGTCCTTTGGAGCACATTGAAACCTGGCACAAACACAAACAGCAAACATTATATCAGGTCTACAAGATGTGAGGTACATAAGTGAACCTATCAAGGATCTGTATAAGTGAATGTCCACATCTACTCCATCTTTGTTTGCATCAAGCTGCCTGTGAGTGTCCATTGGAGTGCTAGCAACTTTGGTATCTTTGTAACCAAACTTTTACAGTATATCTTAACATACTTTGATTTACTTATTAAAAGTCTTGTGGGCTTCTGCTTGACCTGCAATCCTAGAAAGAAGGTGAGTTCTCCCATTGAACTCGTTTGAAACTTTTTGTGCATCAATGCCTCAAACTCTTTGCACAGACTGTCATTAGTAGAACCTAAAGATGATATCATCAACATACATTTGAACAAGCAGAATCTCAGATTTGATGGACTTGGTGAACAATGTTTTGTCCAGACTACCTCTCTTGAATCCATTCTGTAGAAGGTATGATGATAGAGTGTCATACCATGCTCTAGGGGCTTGGTGGAGTCCATAAAGGGCTTTCTCTAATTTGTAGACTCTGTCTGGATACTTGTAGTCATCAAATCCAGTAGGTTGACACACATAGACCTCTTCTTCGATTGTATTATACAGAAAAGCAGACTTCACGTCCATTTTATATACTTTAAACCCTTTGAAGCTTGCATAGGCTAGAAACAGTCTGATGGCTTCTATTCTTGCCACTGGAGCAAAGACATCATCATAATCTATTCCTTCTTCTTGAGTGTATCCTTGTCCTACCAGTCTTGCTTTGTTTTTGATTACTATCCCTCTCTCATCCTTTTTGTTTTTGAACGCCCATCTTGTACCAATTGCCCTTTTTCCTTTAGGAAGATCAACTAGAGTCCATACATTCTGAATCTTGAATTGCAGTAGTTCTTCCTACATTGCCTCAATCCAAGATGGATCTTTCAAAGCCTCAGATGCCTTCTTAGGTTCTAACTGTGACATGAAACAGGCATCTTCAAAGGCACCTAGACTGAATTCAGGAACTGCTTATTCAGCATCAGTAGACTCCTTGTGAACAATTGTCCTTGTTTGTACAGGAGTGCGTTGATCACCCATTATCTGATTGAGAGGGTGATACTTGTGAACTCTGAGGGTTGGCTCTCTGTCTGTCTAAAATAAGGTTCCTAGATTTGTATCATCTCCTTCAGGACCACTTGATGGTTCAGCTTCAGGAACAGCTTGACCAGAAGATGATACTGTTTCCCTATGAGATGGAGTTGTTACTTCAGGACTTGCGATTGGCACTTCATAATTTGGATTTGAATCATGTTGGGCATCCAGTACCCCTGGTGGGTCGCAAGATAGAAGTGGTAGAACAGTATACTCATCCCATTGACCAGAATCTTCAACAGTCTGAAACTTTGGGCCAACAGCTTGAACATTTGTACTGCCAGCATGAGAATTTGTGTTGGCAGCTTTAACCCTGTTTTCATCAGTTTCTGCAGTATACTCAATAAAGCTCAAAGAATTTGATAGAGAATCTAAATCAAACGACCAATCAGGACCAGTGCCTTTGACATTTGCAGTGTTTTCATTAAATTCAACATTGGCACTTTCTTCAATGGTTTTAGACACACTGTTATATACCCTATAGGATTTCCTTTGAGTAGAGTATCCTACAAAGAAACCTTCTTCAGCCTTACTTTCAAACTTTCCTATGTGAGTCTTAGTGTGAAGAATGGTGCAAGAACAGCTAAAAGACTTTAGAAAGGCTATTAAGGGGACTCTATGATGGAATAACTTATATGGAGTTTTCCCTTGTGATTGAACAACCTGAACTCTATTTAGAACATAACAAGCTTTATTGACTGCCTCTGCCCAATAGGTCATTGGCAGTTTGGAATCAGCTAACATGGTTCTAGCGGCCTCAATTAAAGTTCTGTTCTTTCTTTCAGCTACACCATTTTGTTTTGGTGTTCTTGGTGCACTATATTGCCTTGCAATACCTTTAGACTCACAGAAACTGTTTAGGATATGATTTTTAAACTCAGTCCCATTGTCTGACCTGATCACCTTAACTTTTAAGTTGGATTGGTTTCTATCTTAAGGATAAAAGATTTAACTAGCTCAGCAGTTTCATCTTTAGTCCTAAGAAAGTATACCCATGTAAATCTAGTGAAATCATCAACAATGACTAAATAGTAAGCTCTTTTATTCAAACTCAAAACAGATGTTGGACCAAAGAGATCCATAGGAATAAGATGAGAACAGTAGATTGAATTTACTTCTTTGGCCTTATGAGAAGTTTTGTGTTGCTTGCCTTTAAGACATGCTACACAATTATCATCACAGATGAACTCCTTTTGTGGTAAACCTCTTACCAAATTCTTTTTGACATAAACATTCATAGATTTGAAGTTCATGTGACACATCCTTCTGTGCCAAAGAGCAGACTCATTAGATGATGCTTTGGATATCAAACAGCTTAAAGTACTAGATTTGGATAAAAGATCTGTGTCCAAACAGTAGACATTGTCCTTTCTTGGTGTTCTAAGTAAAACAAGATTTTCATGTATTTTAAAATCTTTTGAAAGAACAATGCACTCAGAATCTGTGAAGACAACAATATTTTTTTTATCACCGATTTGAGACACACTTAATAAATTGTACTTCAGCTGCTCAACATACAAAACATCATTGAAAGGCATATTGTCTGCTTTGACCGTACCTTTACCTGTGACCTTACCTCCCTTGAAATTTCCTCCAAATGCAACAAACCCTCCTTCAAAGCCTTTGAAATTTGACAAGCATTCAGAATTGCCTGTCATGTGCCTAGAGCATCCACTGTCCAAATGCCATCTTGTTTTATGTTGTGACCTGTGGGTGCCCTGCACAAATAAAAGCTTAGTTAGTAGTGGAGTTAACCCAAACCAAGTTGGTTTTGGGTTGTCCTTGTGCATTGCCATAACTTAGCACTGTCTGTGACTTCTTATACTTAGTGAGATCCACTGGTGGATTCTGTGAAGAATATTTAGTTATGACATGAGGTATCCAGGTGTTCTTTCCAACCTTTGCATTAATAGTATCAGATGATCCATTACCAGTTCCAGTTTTAAGCCTAGCAGTTTGAACTGGGTTTTTAGTGCTAACAGCTTCAGAATTTGCACTACCAGTTTCAGCTTTAGGTCTGGCAGTTTCAACATTTGTATCAACAGTTTGATCTGAGTGTTTGCCTTTAACACACCATATCTATTTAAAATTTGATTTGGGTTTTTCCAAAACTTGTTTTTGGTGTGTGGACAATTTTTTATTGACTTTTAAGAACTTATGATCAACTGTCTTCTTTGGAACTGGTGCAACAGGTGGTTTGGCCTTTAAAGTTTTATGTTTTGAACAAATGCCTGTTTCTGAACCACAGTCTATTTTGCAACAGATAGTTTGTACAAGCAATGTCTGGCCAAATGGTTTTTCCTGCCACAATGAAAACATCTTTTGACTGTTTTGATTGGAGAACCAGTTTTATTGGACCATAACTGGTTCTTGTTCCTTTGATTTCCCCTTACCTGCTGTTGTGTGGGAAACTTTTGGACACCATGCTTATGGCATGTGCAGATTGGAAAAGTCTTACCCCTTTTATTACCTTTTGAGGAAGATGCAGTGTTACAGTTAGAAGGTACAGAAACATGTGGAGCAGCATGGTATACACTCATCTTCGCTTTTCCTTTCTTACTGGGGGTAGAGGTTTCTATAGGAGCACTCGTTGTTTTGTGTTCTCTCTCAAATTCTTTGCACTCACAGTCTTCATTTAGAATCAGTTCTCCGTTTGATTCAGGTTTGTTTTCAAGGATAGGATCTACAGTTGTCATGGACTCATCTAATGGTTCATTAACAAGCCTATCAGCAACTTCACTCATTGGATGAATGTATTTGTTGTTTTATGGAGGTGGAGTGGCTCTGTATCCTATACCTTCTTTGGGATTGAGTTGAGATTTTACCCTGTCTTTAAATTGAACTTCCATTAGGTGTTCCAGCTTTTGATTTGCAAATTTGAAGTTTCCTAAATCTATATTGCCATATTCTATTTTCTTGCTAGCTTCTAACACCTTCTGTTCAGCCTCTTCTAATTTTTTATTAAAGACTCTATTTTCTTATTCAGCTCCTTTTTTTCCCAGTCATGATATGTTCTATCATGTCCCATTTGAATCTCATTATCTTTATAGTCATTGATCTATTTTTCAAGATCTTCTATAGCCTGCATGTACTCATATCTCCTTTCTTCCATCTTAGCTAGAGTTTTGCACATGCTCTCATTATGATCTCTGTACTTTTTAACCATATTTTTGCATGTTTGAGAGCATAGTTTAGCATTTACCTCAGATGGTAGTTCAGTGGAAGTGACATTAGATGTTTCTGCCATGAGAGCTTCATTTTGAAACTCTTCCTCTGTCTGATCACTCCAGTCAAACACATTGTCTTCTTGAGAAACAAGTGCTTGTGATGATGAAGCTTGATTAGTTTGTTGTGGTCTTGGTTGCTGTTAACCTTGGGATCTGCATTCTCTGGAAAAGTGTCCAAGCTTGTGGCATTTAAAGCATTCAACTTTTGACTTATCAAATGCTGGTTTGCCTTCTGGTCTGGCTTGAAAGGTGGATCTGCTAGTTCTTTTCAGAAACCTTTTAGTCCTCATAATCAACATTGCATGCTGCCATTTCAAATCCACCTCTTCTAGATCATCTGGATGGATTTGTTCTAAATCTTCAGCATTTAGAGTAAACAGTCCATCATTGGCAACAAAAGCTTCATAATGAACATCAGTAGAGTTACCATCAGCACCTGAAAAGGAATCACAACAGTTTGATTTGTCAGTTAATGCTGATGACATCAGAGCAGTGTTATGATTATTAGAAAAGGATTTATTTTTAGTTTCAATCTCAGTTTCAAACACTCTCAGACTGTTGTAAAGGTCATCCAACTCTATTTCATCAAGAGTGTCTTTGGTTCTCCATTGGGCAGCATAGACTGTCCACTCTTCACCAAGAGATCTAAGGAATTTTCTATTTACTTCATCTTGATCCAAGCTGACTTTGGCACTCTCCAACTCACCTATCAGTTTATTAAACCTGTCAAAGATTTGAGTAAGGTTTTCATTCTTGCCACCAGAAAAGTTTTCATACTGCTGTTTCAGAAGATCTTTTTGATTTCTTTTGGTGCTAGCATTGCCAGCAAATCTTTTCTTTAAAGCAATCCAAAGAGAATGAGCAGTGTAAAACTTTTTAAACTGATGTTGATAAGCATTAGGAATGGCTATCTTTAAAAGTGTAAGAGCTTTCACTTCATTCATTCTAGCCTTTCTTTCAAGTTCAGTTTTTGGAGGAGTTTTTATGGGTTTGCCCTCAGCATCAAGTTCAGGATCAACTACATTAGGAAATTCAACAGCTTCCCATATGGCATAATCAATAAATTGAATGTGCTGTTGAATCCTGAGTTTCAACATCTCGAACTCAGTGGGTTTGAGCATAGGCACTTTGAATCGTTTCCAAGATCCACTACTGCTATTATCAAATTCCATTTTAGAAAATTAAAAATTTTAAAAGAAAGCTTCTGACTTTGAAAACAAAGAATAGACCTGTGGCTCTGATACCACTTGTCAAGATCAAAATCACTACCTAAGATTAACTGGTTTGAATTAATCAGAGTATAAAACCAATTACCTTGTATTGAATCAAAGTCCAATTAAGAAGTTTGTGGAATAACACTTAACTGTTTTAAGAAAAGCTTTCAAAACAAATAACACATAAATATACTTAACAATCAAAATCTTTTGTATTTCCAAACTCAATGATTACAATCACCTCTAATCTGTTTGATTAGAAGAAGAACACAGACTGTTCTTAGGGTTTTACAACCTTAGAGGCTTATGAAAACTTAATCAGAAAAGCAATTACAACTGAAAAATAAACTTGTATGTGCAGACTTACAATAGAAAAAACTATTCTATGTATATATAATGCCTTCTAATTTGTTTCCTTGAGAAACTCTGGTTTCTCTGGTAGTAGATATGCTTGAATCTTCAAATATATATCTTTTCCTGAATTTCAGCACTTTCTGTTTATTGAGCTGTTTAGCAGCTTGAAGACTATCTGTTGAGCAGCTTGAACTTGAACACTGGCGGCTTGAACTTTTGAACTAGCAGCTCGAACTTTCACAACTAACAGCTTCAACTTTGTAATTACACAGAAATTCTACTAACAGTTTGAGAAATCTAACTAACAGCTTGACATAGTTAGAATATTTCCCAACAGATCAGTCTGGGGATGTATGGTTTCATCAAAATACATCTTCAAAAAGAGCAAACATGAAATGTAAAGAGAGTCAAGACTTGTCGCTTTGTTGTACGTAAGTACAGACCTGTCACCGCTGTTTTGACTCAATATAGCAAGATATGTCGGTTTGTTGTACGTAAGTACAGACCTGTCACAGTTGTCTTGCTAAAATAAAAAAAGTATGCTCTACCCTAACACAAACTAAGACACTCTGTTGTATGTAAATACAAAACTGTGTCCGAAGTTTGCCTTTTAAAGATGATTTGCAAATACCGAAAAGTTATAATGATTGAAAGTCTATTTTGATCACAGGAGTATGTCTAAGTGTGGGATACGTAATGTGATTTCTTGATAAATAAAAAGGCCAAAGGAAAAATTCTAAGTGTCGAGTGTTTAAGTGGACAAACATACCGACAATCAACATGGTATGTATGTTACAACAAACAATTCAGGGAATCAAAATTTCCAATGTTTGAAAGTGCAACACCGAAAGTGCGTTGGCCAAGCTATCTAATTGAATCTTCTATGACTCTCTCACAAAAATAGTTAGTGTGTTTATTTTATTCTTGTATTTTATATTTAATTACAATTTTTTACTTTATTTTATTTCCATTATATTTTATCGTAGTTTATTTTATTTTTTGGTCAATTTTTAAATAAATAGGATAGAGTTCAGATACTATGATCCATTTTAGTTGGAAAAACAAAAATTATGTGATAATCTGTTTGCTTAAATGCGAAGTGTTTCGTCATAAGTTGAAAAAGTTGAAAATATTTCAATGTTTTTCAAAATTTGCACTTAAGTTCGTAGAAACCTAAGTTCGCACAAACTTATGATTGGTACGAACTTAAGTCAGGTATGTTCGTAGCACAGTTGGTGGGGCCTCTAAATAGTCCAAACGCATTAAATCCGTTCATCTACTCATGCTTTTATTCCTCACAAACTTATCTGGGCGATTACGAACTTGTCGGTATTTCACGACTTTGTTTCTGTTCCACGAAGATCCTACAGTTCCAACTCGAACTTACACTTAGTTACTATTGGTTTAACTCACAAACAACTAAGTAAGTGATATTTGGGACTTTAAACGGGTTTTTATCGAGTGTTTTAGCCTTAGTTATTAGAACAACTTAAGGTTTTAAATCCTTAATTTTTAGGATATAAAACTTGAATTAAAACAATAATAAACTCGACTAAACATTTTTAGGTTTAGGTTCATTAGTTGATTAAGTCTAGAAAGTGTTAGATGTTGAGTTTTTATGTTGATGTTGCCGAAAACAAACTTGTTCATTAAGAACAAGTTCGTACGAACTTAAGTGCCAGACGAACATAATTCAAAATATCGATAAGTTCGTAGCCACAATAAGTTCGTATAAACTTAATTAAGTTCGTACGTACCATTCGTTGTTCAAAAATTTAGTTTTTCATATTTTAACTGTTTATTGCATGTGAAGGAATGGCATTTTTTTCAACAAGCACAATATGGTGGTCAATATTGACCTCCAAGCTCCAGTGCAGGGCAATTCATGGAAATTCTAGAGTTTTTTACATGATCGAGGGTAGTTTATGCGTTGACTCACAGTCCGACGCTAATGATCCAATATATACGTTAGTTTTGGGGCACTTTGCATGTAGATAGCTCGGTATTGCCCATAGTACTCAGGGCAGTAGTTAACGGTCAAGCCATTGTGTTCTCGACTGATGATCTGAGAATAGTTTTACATTTGGGAACTGAGGAGGAAAACAGTCCAGTTACCTTCCCAACTCTTATAAGGCAAGCAGCATTTCAATACATGGGGTATGCGCAAGATTTGGCCAAAGCATCATATGTCAAGAGTGGATTGATTGGCCAATGGAGGTACCGGATGCATGTACTGCTGGTGTGTTTACCACCTAAAAAGGTTGGTTTTGATTCGATGACATCCAAGCTTCAGTTAGGGTAGATCTCGCTCGTTTATAATATGCCTTATAGTTTTTCGAGCCTCTTTGTTGCCGAATTGGTTTATCAGATAACAGTGCCCGGTCGCAAAAGATTTCTGTTATACCCAAGGTTTGTAATGATGATAATCCGACATTGCCTGTAGGACTTGCCACCGACACAAAAAGTGGTTGTCGTCACCGACATTGATAAAAGGATTTTTGTTGACTGCCAGAGTGACAACTAACGAAGGGTTGAGAACGTTCGCCCGCAAATGACTCCACTGTTTAGAGCACTGATTGATCCTGATTTTGTTACTACAGTTGGAGATGAATGGATACTGAACGAGTCACAACGTCAAGTAGTGGCACAACAAGAAGCAGCTTCTCAGATTCAGAGTCCGCCTAAGTCAGTACCGGCAACTGTGGCTACTACATCGGTAGCACAAGTTGATCCGAGACAGGAGGCTTTTGAACATATTTTTGCTCAATGGGGAGCAGCTCAAGAAGCTTTGCCGAGGAATTAATTCAGAAGAATTAATTCAAGATATCCTTCATCCTCAAGAAGCTCCAAGTAATATTTTTGAAGATATTGACAATTACAAGCCGGAAGATGCTATTGTGGCTGAGGAGACAGAGTCGGAGACAGATTCCGATACTGCCAGTGATGTCAGGGAGGCTGCCAATCCAACAACGATTCTTGGTCGCTATGGTTCTATGGTTTTTGTGTAAACTCAACCTGATCAACCGCAATCATTCAATCTCAGAGATGAAGATGATGCAGATGAGGATTTTGTACCAGATGAAGAAGCTTTGGTTGCAAGGCACCAGAGGGCAAAGCGACAACATCTAGATCAAGCAAGGCCTTCAACATCAACCGTCATTCCACCAGAATTCACCACAACCACTCCATCCATATCCACATCAACCGATACCCAATGCCTTAGTCAACTGAAAGATCAAGTTGATGTCCAATCAATCCAAATACTTCAACTTACAGGGGCAGTCCAAGAGCTACAACATCATAACGCTCATTTAGATCAGCATAATGCACATTTAGATTAGACAGTGGCTGCCCAACAACAACAAATAGCAACTCTTCAGGCCCTATTGGAGCAGATATTAATAGATCGTGCACCTTATGTGGAGAGTTTCAGAGGGAATGAGTTGAGGGGGAGTCCTAGAAAAGAAAGAAGACGACCCTGGTGCACATAAGGACAGTGAGCTAGCAAATCTTTCTCTACAATAGACTGCTCAGCAAGCTGATTTGCAGGTGGAGCCTGGATCATTAGGCTCGGACAGAGGTAAAGGCAAGGCTCCCGAAGCTACAGAAATTGTTGAAGATGAAATGATTGGAGCCTTGGCCAAGGTTGAAGATGATGATATGAGATTCAATTTTGAAAATGACTTGGATCAGGAAGAGCTAGAGGAAGGAAAATTTATTTCTGAAGATATACCTGAATGGAAGTCAGATAATGAGGTGGTCTTAGATGAAAATAATAATGTTGATGAAATTTTTGTATATAAGCAACCTGTTACTGAGCAATATGTAAATGTAGACTAGAAACCGATAGATCTAGATGTGCTGAGATCTACACTTATGATGAAGCGGCTTCTGAGATTTCTCAAATGCCAGATAGGGAGCTTACAAAAGAAGATAAGAGAAGATGGTAGTTCAGAGAAGAAGAGAAAAAGAAGGACTTGGCTATAGAGAAGAAAATGAAAATGCCAAGTCCAGGAAAATTATCAAGAGGAATCCTAAGTTGTTCTATGATAAAGAACTGCAACTATTCATTCTGAATAGAAAAGACGGGCTAGAGTACCTGCGAAGAAGGCTAAAGGACTTCAATTCTCTACCGAAATGTGAAGTTAAAGCATTAACCTAGAAGGAGCCTATCTACCGTGGAGACGACCCCTACGCTGAAGTGATTGCAAAAATTATTAGAAGGGAAAGTCGGTCCGGTAGGTTTGAAAGGCTGACACCAAGAACAGGCAAAAGGGTCACGGACGAAACCAGGATAGATATGTTGACTTGCAGGCCTTGGATTAAGATGTACTACAAACCTGTCAAGTGCCTAAAGAAGGTTCCACTAAAGAGTATTGCACAAGATGTGTTGAGTAACTTGATGTGGTGGTACGTTGATAGTGAGAAAGGTGAGGCAGTTATGGAAGATAGTGATGAGATGGTGATTTTGAGGGTTTATGATCCTTTACATCTAGTAAACCTTTCTTGGGATGACCTGCAGAAGCTTCATGATCAATCAATCTTCTTTGATGAAAATTGGAGGTCAGAGGGAAGAAATTTTCAGAGAGTGGTTCAAGTTTGTGTCAAGCGAGGTTTACATGCAGGTAGTCGTCTAAATAATCCTAGTTATATAGATTAATGATATAAACTAGAAACTATCATCAAGCGGGAATCTGTAGGTACACCCAGTGTGACAATAACAGTGTAGTCTTTTAACAAATAGGGCTTTATTAATACAAGTCATGATTGTTTGTTCATATTTATGTCTTAAGTTCATGATTATGTATTGTATTCATATTTGAATGTTATGTTCATGATTGTAAGATGAGTTCATGGGATATGAACTTATGGTGATAAGTTCATGAGACTATGAACTTATGAGTATAAGTTCATGACACTATGAACTTATGAGAATAAGTTCATGGGGCTTTGAACTTACGAGAATAAGTTCATGGGGCTATGAACTTATGAGAATATGTTTATGAGGCATAGACTACGAACTTAAGGCTCTTATGTTCGTACGAACTTAGCCCTGATAAGTTCATACGAACATAACTACAAGGGCTTGAAATTATAAGTTCGTGGGCTTGGGCCATGCAAGAACTTAAGAGTTATATCATGAACTTGTCTTTACAAATTCATCAACACTTCGAGAATTCACTTTCAGGGATTCTTGAGAGCTTTCAGACGAACTTGGAGAGTTATAGAGCATTTAAATGGAGCAATACATCGTGCGGGGTCGATATGTGTTCGGCAAGCATCTTGTTTGGCTTAGTGTCTCCGTGTGATCAATGCGTCAATGTTAAACGAGATCAGGCCCTAGTCTTTTACTTTCTTCTGACATATGCCTTGACAGTTTTAGCGGTCTCAGATTTGGATCTGCTCAGGGCAACAACAAGTTCAACCAATTCTCTGTTTCCCATGCAGGAAATATCAGTGGATTCATAAGCTTCCAATTCAGGACCATCAGCACCAATCCTTCTTATATGAAGCCTCCACTATTTACCTTTTCTTGAGATGCAACCTCTTTGACAAATTTTTCTTTGGCTGGTCTTTTGTCTGCTACATTAAAGAACTTCTTTCTTGCCATATTGTCAAAGTAGAATTGGGCATTTTCTGATGAGGATACAGGCTTTGACTTGGTCAATAAGACCTGCGAACCTTGCTCTTTTTCACCCTCTTTACCAGTGACTGACTCATTAGCAGCTTCCATTGTACATCCAAGGAGGGCATTTTGACTTTCATGCCTCCTTGGCTGCAAAGACTTTAGCAGCTTTGGCAGAGGCTGCCTCCTTCTTCTTTCATTCAAAGACCTCAAGCTGCTCTTGTTTCCACTGATAATAAGTATCTAAGACCCATATCTTTGGCTTGACCTTTGTAAAATTTTTGTTAAAGGGCCTTCTGAGTGTCAGTGTCCACAGTAGCCTTTCCTTTCTTTATTGCTGCTCTGGTCAGAACAGTTTTAGTTTGCTCTTCTTCTTCTTCTTCTTCTTCTTCTTCTTCTTTTTCAGTTTCTTCCAAGATCAAGTGTCTCCTTTTGCTTGGCCTGTCCCCAGGAATACATTCCTCCCCCTTAGATGGTGGAGGGCTTAGAGATCTAGCCTGAGTAGGCTGAGCAGCTGTTTCAGAGACTGTGGAAGTACCTGCAGCATCACCAGTTTGTAAGTGACCTGCTACTTGTCCCACTGAAGCTTATTTCTCCTTCGGGGAGATGAGGATTTCACTCCCTTAGACTTTGTCTTCAAGGCAGATTCCTCCCCATTTGAAGGACATGGCACAGAGCCTTCAACATCAGTTCTACCTGAAGGAACGGATCCAATAGGCTTGGCAGCAGCAGGTGTGGTAACAAGTCTTGAACCAACCAGGCTATGCTCTAAGAAATCCAGGTTGTCCTTAACCTCTGCTAACTAGGTAACACAGGTTTGAAGTGAAGAGGAATGAGAAGTGGCAAAGGTTGAGAGCTAGGAAATGGCAGCCCTGTCAGTGTCAGTGAACACCAGACTTTGAAGTTGTGCATGAGTTATTTCAAAAGACTCATGCATATCATCAAAGCCTGCTGCCATATAGTTTGACAGGGAGACCACTAATGTATTTAGAGAGGCCAGTGTGGAGGGCAGTGTGGTAAAGCAGGTTTCCGCAATACCTGATAGTTGTTGTGAAAACACTGTCAGGCTGGACACAGAGTCTTGTTAGTGAGCTACAATTGATGAAAGGGAGGATGAGAGTTGTTGCAGCTGTGCAGTGATTGCAAGCAGCTGTGAGGAATGAACAAGCTGATGAGCAGGGTTGGAAAGTATGTCTTTAATGAATCAAAAAAACCTTTAAGCTGGGCAGACATGGAGTCTACAATGGTAGATGGGAGTGAAGTCAAAGATGTTTCCAGTGAACTAACTTTGTTGGAAAGCACCGAAAGCTAGTCCTTCAAAGAAAGGTCTTTAGGTGATGGAGGAGTATGGGTGGACTATTTGGATTGAGTGAATAGAGATGAGTGTGATGGTGAGGATGGAGGGGTGTGAGGGTCACTTTGTGAGGGCAACAGAACGTTAGATAGAAGTTCCATTGCCTGGGCATAAGTTAAGTGGCCCAGTTTTGAGAGGTCAAGGGTACCTTCAGAAGTGGCTGTAACTGCTTCATGAGGTGAGGCTATATGTGATGTTTGTCTCTCAGTAACCACTGGGATTCTGGTCTCTTCATTGAGAACATTTGTGGTTCCCTGAGCAGTGCCTTGGTTTATAGGCACCTGTTCATTGGGAGAGGAGATGTGCATTTCAGCATCATTAGTGGTGAAAGCTGATAGTGGAATTTGCACTTGGGGAGCAGCTTCACCAAAGGGTTGTTCCATACCCTGAGGCTCATCAGCTTGGGTAGTTGGTCCTTCAGCAGCTGTTTGGGATTAAACAGTTGCATCATAAGGAGCAGAATGAGAAGGCTGATCTACTGGTTTGCTTGTACCAGCACGTTTGGCACCTGGTGCAGACTCAATATGGGTAGAAGAAATATGAGGGGGAACTGTGTGGACTCAGTGTGGAGCGGAGAGTGCTCCTTTCTTTTAATGTCTTCAACATGTTGAGAGCCTTGGACAGCTGATGTGGCTGACTCCTTTTGTACAACTAGTTCCTGTTGTGAGGAAGCAGAGGGCTCAGGCTGACCCAGGGTGGACTCAGTTTTGAGTGAAGCCTGCTCCAAAGCGGCTGCACCTTCTCCCAAAATAGGAGAAGTAGAGGCAGTAGGAGTTGCTTCTTTTTAAACTGACTCCTATTGAGAGGGATCATAAGGGCTTGTTTGAGTGGTGGAGGTTTTCTTTTTGGCTAAGGATTTTCTCCTTTGCCTGTTGTAGGATAGAGTGGGGGGTTGAGGCCTATTCGTTTGGACTGGTAGAGATACTGTGCTAGAAACAAGAGGTTGAACTTGTTCCATAGTCTCAGGTGCCACAGAGGCACTAGCCACAAAGGCTTCAGGTTCAACACATGTACCAGGGTGACCAGCCTGCTCCCCTTCATCCACGGAGGCTGAGAAAGCAGACTTAGCCTGCTCCCCCTCAGCCACTGAGGCTGAGGAGCTATTTTAGCCTTCTTAGTGACGGACCCAGCTTCACTAGCCTTACAGGCATGTTTTGCCTTTTCACACCGTGATTTAGATTTTTCAATGAGAGTAGTGATTGGATCCACCTCCTGAGTAGAAGGTCCTTCCACCAAACCAAGCAACCTCCTCACTGTTGTTGTGAGAGGAGGTTCATCAGCAAAAATTTGGGGTGTAAAATACCATGTTCCCTATGACAGGAAACACCATAGTAGACAGGTAAGGCTGAGAGTTGTAGAGTTGCTCACCACAAACATGCTTGAAGATGAGGCTCAGATTTCTGGGATATCTAACAGCAGCTGGACGTTGTTCTTGCTCCACCTAGTTCTTCTGATTTAGGAAAATCCATTTGGCCATGTTAAGAGTAGTCTCATCCACAAACTGTAGGACTATTGGAACTTCATCCCTGCTAAGCTGGTCAAAGGAACCAATCTTGCAGCTTAGACTCATCACCACTAAGGCAAAGAGAAATTTGTCGGTTGGTGCAAACCCCTTTTTGAACAGGGTTGCACCCACCCTTGGTTGTGCTACACCACAAAAGTGTAGCAGGTTGCCCATTTGTTCATTCTCTGGTCGAGGCTTGTCATATTTTTCAGCTACTGGAAGATGGAGTACTCCCCAAAGAAGAGCAGTAGTGATCTCAACAGTTTTAGTGGTGTTGAGAATGGTTCCCCTTATTGTTCTGGTAGAAGGATCATAGGAGCAAGTATACCAAAAGTAAAAGACCATCTCCTGGTACATGACACTAGGAGAGGCTGTCATAACATAGTTCAGGGGATGGGCTTGCAGGATATCCACCATTTCTTTATAACCCTTCCCAATGTAACTTTTGGGAATGGTCAAGTTTGCAATGTAGTTGGTTGGTTTTATTGTTAGCATGGTTTTGACTGAGGGGTTCTTCCCAGCGTCATAACCAAGAACCACAAGAACAAAGGGGTTGTTTTTCGAGGCCATTTGTGACAGTAGGAGAGATGCATGAGTTTTGGACACTTAGTCATTTACTGTTTGTAGAGGTTTATGGTAGCAGTAGGGAAGAAGAAGAATATGAAATAGTGAAATGTGTATTTATAGAGTTTGAATGTGAGTGAGTAGAAGAGAGAAAGGTTTGGGCGGTTGATTTGAAATGTTACTAACAGAAAACGGAACGGTTTACCACATCAGCACATTTGTCAGACCAACTTGAACTTTTTAACCACTAACACACGTAACACACATTTTCCGCAGGTAATTAAGATAAGTAAATACTTAATTTAAGTAACTTAAATGTGATGTAATGTTAAACGGATGTTCTAAGCTGTTGTTCAAACCTGTGATGAAAAGGTTTCATCAAACACTTATCATTCTGTAAGTTGTCCATAAAACCTATGCAACTATATGACAACAGGTTTCAATGTGAAACCTTTACAATAACTGAACATGTTACAAGGGTTTGCCTTATATGACAGATAACAGAGAGAGCAGGTTGTAGATTTTGACAATAGAGCAGGTTTGAGAGTAAAACTTATTTTGTCAAACCTGTTCAAATTTCAAGAAACTGGCTAAGTGGAGAGCAGATAAAGCCTGTTCTGTTCAACCTGTTTTGTGAAATTTTATTAGATTTGATCAAGTGACTTTTTTAACTTCAATGACACTTAGTCATTTATATTTAATATTCCCAGCTTGCTTACAAGGTAAATAAACCTGTTTTCATCAAGAGGTTTGGGAAATGTCTGCAAGTTGTTCTTCTGTGGGAATAAAAGTTACCTCCACATTACCTTTTTCGATGTGATCCCTTATGAAGTGATGCCTGACCTCAATATGCTTTGTTCTAGAGTGGAAGACTGGATTGATGGAGATAGCTATGGCAGTTGTATTGTCACACGGAATAGAAATTCTCTTATAGAGAAGGCCATAATCTTCAAGCTGATGCTGCATCCATAGAACCTGCCCACACCAGCTTCCAGCAGAATTGTACTCAGCTTCAGTAGTAGATGTAGAAATAGAATTCTGCTTCTAGCCGTACCCACTGATCAATTTTCCACCAAGGAGTTGACATCCACCTGTTGTGCTCTTTCTATTTAGCCTACAACCTGCAATATCAGAATCTTAATATCTAATTAGTTCAAGATTGGAGTCTTTGGGATACCAAAGACCCAAACCTAGTGTACCCTTTAGGTATTTGAGAATTCTTTTTACAACAGCTAGATGTGATTCTTTCCGATCAGCTTGAAACCTAGCATATAAACAGGTAGCAAACATAATGTCTGGTTGTAGGTCCCAAAATTTCAACACACTTTCTGAATGTTTGTATGTATATATCAACAAGTGTTAATTACAAACAGGTTTGAACTGCGGAATGGTTCAAACTAAGATGACAAAAACAATAGATGAATAACTAATCAAAGACTCACTCAGACTAGTTAAGAATGAATTCACTCGCTAAGGTGCACTCACTAATTTACAAGATAAACAGACAGCTTAGAATAAGAACAGCTTGGACACACTAACTATTCCTTTCTAAGCAGACATTGCATGCATGAATACACAATTCTGTTGCACGTTCTGGATATCTCTCCCTTAGTTATCTCCCATTTCTTAGAAGCTTCCTATTATACTATCTCAAAGAATCCTAGTGAAACTTCCTCATTGGATGCAGAGATGGTGGAATGCCTTTACAAAAAGACTAGACTGCTTTTCTGCACATTTTGACAAAACAGAATTTGTTCCTATGTAGCAGAATCTTTGTCTTTTTCATTTTGTCTCCGTTGGAGGTTTCTTTATCTTAAAGAGGAATGTCAACTTTAATTTTTTCCTCTTCTTGTAAAGCCATTTTCATATAAGAAATGGCTGTCACCCATTTCAAATATCCACTTTATCTTCATGTATCAGAACAGCTTGGGCAGTGTAAGCAGCTTTTGATTTTCGACTTCGTCTTCGACTTGTAAACTGATCTTCACATCCAAGACATTACGTGATGACATGGAAAAAAATTCCATAATGTGTATAACCTGTTCACAAAGAGCAAGTTCTATTCACAAAGAACAGAACACTTCACTTTGGTCTAAGTTGTTCAACAGACATGAACAGCGTAGACAGTTTATGCGAAACCTGTCCAACAGTTTAGGACAGCTTAGGTAGATATGACAAGTTACAAGTAATGAATCAGTGTAAACAGCTTTAGGCTTATATTGCAAATCACTTATGAGGTTTCAATAAGGCATTAAAGGACCTTAACTTATACCCTTAAGTGTATCAATCAGGTTTAATTTATAATCTCCCTATGATATAGAAAATGTTTGATTGAGGCCTTTTTGTGCCTAACACTGGTCTACTAGCAGTTAACTATAGCAAGCTCCCAATCATGCCTCTGTAAGCTGTTACTGAAACATGCTTGCCACAGGCATCAACATTCATTTAACATCGGTTGCCATTGGGGTTTTCATTGGGAGAACGTTTATCAAATTTAAACTTTTTCAAGAGATCTAATGTATACTTTCTTTGATTTATAAAAATTACATTTGAGGTTTGTTTAACTTGTAATCCGAGAAAGAAAGTTAGTTCACCCATCATGCTCATTTCATATTTGGATTTCATGAGCAGTGAAAAATTCTTGCAAAGTTGTTCATTAGTAGATCCAAATATAATGTCATCCACATATATTTGAACAAGCATAATGTCAGTTTTCACTTTCTTTATAAACAATGTAGTATCCACTTTACCTCTGAAATATCCATTGCTCATAAGGAAATCAGTAAGAGTATCATACCAAGCTCTAGGGGCTTGTTTTAGTCCATTGAGTACTTTGTCGAACTTATAAACAAAGGCTGGATGAGTTTCATTTACGAAACCTGGTGGCTGCTTGACATATACATCTTCGTGCAGCTTACCATTCCAAAATGCACTCTTAACATCCATTTGAAATACCTTCATGCTCTTGTTGGCAGCATAAGCTATAAACAAACAAACTACTTCTTGCCTGGCCATTGGAGCAAATGTTTCATCATAATTGTGACACCCTTGCCACAACAACCACCATTTACAAACACCCAGGATTTAATCATCAACATACAAATAAATAATGATCTGATAACCTAAATTAAGTGCGGAAGCATTAAAACACATAATAAAAGTAGTGCAACAGTGTCAAACACCCTACGATGCTACAAGGTACCAAATCTAAGTCTACATGCCCAATTCAATTATTACAACATCCAGAATATAATATAACATTGTCCCAAAGCATGATTACCGATTATATAGTACCAAATCTTCCGAATCTTCACAAATGACCTAACTAGAAGGTCCGGCGGTAGACTTCCCTTTTCCTGTAAAATAAAGCAACTGAGGTATAAGCAAAGGCTTAGTGAATACACAGATTACGCATTTTATAAGTCTTTATGAAGCCCCAAGGGTAAAACCGATGACAAACATCGTATACCGTCTTCGTACACCAAGTACGGACCAGAGCCGCAGCCCCTTCTAGCCCAAAGCTCGGCATAAAAACATACCATCTGAGACAAACGTACGATCGAGGATGACATACTGCCTACCAGAACCTCGGAGGGATCAGCTCCGGGTCATATATCGCAGTAACATCAGAGTATTTGATGCGACCCACCGGTCCGTCACTAGATGCACAACAACCGAAAGGACATGCAACAAGTATGAATGTGCATCTAAATCTACGCAAGTTAGTAGAATTCCAAACAAATAAATGAAGAAACAGGTCTCAGCAGGCAAAGCTTAACATAAAACAGATATAAACATGCGAAATCTACTGTACTCACAGTGGGTGCGTAATTAAACTTTAACGGATATTATTTCTCCTCGGGCTTTCAACCGGATCCACCAAGTACCCCACTGTGGGTTAAACAACACCACAAGGGACCTGTTAAATTAGTTGCAACAATACCTCAAGTCAAAAACCGTTTAAATTCATAAGACCAAGTTTTTGTAAATTTTGCAATATTTTCCCCCACTTCGGGTCTATGTCCAAATTCGAACTACAACTAAGTTTGAACCCAACTCAAGTTCACACCTTATCCTTTGAATAACTTTGTTATTTTATGTGTTGTTTATGTGTTTCATTCAAAATATTCGAGTCTAAAGAGTGGGTTTCAATTTTTAGGGATCAAATTCGAATTTTAGGGGCTAAATTCGAATTTCCCTTCGATTTTAAGGCTAAACTCGAACCTATAGTGACAAATTCGAATGTCATTCGAAATTAGTGTCCTAAATTCGAATTTAGGTGATTAAACTCGAATTCCATGTGTTAAACTCGAATACATGCTCGAATCTAGTACCAAAATCGAGTTTGTTCTTGTATTTCGACTGTGTTCTTGGTATTTTCGAGTTTGTTCATGTTTACAACTTAAATCCTTCATTTCAAAGCCTAAAATCATGAATATATGAAGTATTATACCTAGGTTTGATTCTATTACACATATACTATCATATTCTAGCTAAAACTCAAGCAAAATCGGCTTTATTCTTGCAAGAAATGACAAATTCGAATTTCATGTTTTCAAAACCGAGATATATAAACTTAAAAGGGTCGATTCTTACCTCAATTCGTACGAAATCAAGAATCCAACCGTAGATTGTTGTAGTACTCCTCGAGATCTTTCCGATGACGTATAAATCTCGATAATCGGCCGGTCGGTTTGGGAGATATCGTAGAGAGAAGTAGAGAGAATTCTAGAGAGAGAAAGTGTATAGAGAGAGTGTGCATAGAAAAATGAAAGACTTTAGCCTTGTATTCCCACTTTCATCATTTTGCACATTTCACCCCTCAACTTAATCAGTTCCATAAAATACTGATTTATTCTTAAATTTATCATTACTAACTTTTATTATTCATAATACTCCATAATAAAAATTTTAATTCTCAAACGTCGTAACTCTTAAAACAACAACAAACTTTTAAGTAACCCAAATACATAATATTTGCTCATAATTCAACTTAATTTATAAATTTTTCCACTTAAATAGCTCCGAATTACAGTAATTGAATTCGAGGATGTTACAACATGGGCTCCACCACGCTCTAACTTCGTCCTCGAAGTTATTTGACTTCAAACAGCTGCGCATATTTCCTTAACATATCAACTTTCGTTTCCCATGTATGATTGGCTCCCTTATGATGCTTCCAACGTACAAGCACCATTTCGATCTCCTTGCTCCTTAGCTTTTTCATCTTAGTATCTAACACACACTCCGGCTCCTCAACATACCGGAGCCTTTCATCAACTTGCAGCTCGGTATGGTCTGCCCAATCCTCATTTCCGGTATTAAACGATTTCCTGAGATTCCCAACGTGAAACACCGGATGTATGCCCGACATCTCTTCAGGCAATTCCAAACGGTATGACTGATTTCCTACTTTTTCGGTTATCTTAAATGGTCCGACAAATCTCGGAGCCAACTTTCCTCTTTTCACAAATCGTGTAACACCTCTCATAGGTGACACTTTCAGATAAACCCAATCATTCACCTAAAAATTGATTGGTTTGTGCCTCCTATCATTGTAACTTTTCTGACGATCCTGGGCCGCTTTCATGTTCTGCCTAATCAACTGTATCTTCTCGTTTGTTTCTTGAAGCAATGCCGGCCCAGCAATTGGTGTTTCACCAGTTTCTCTCCAACACGTAGGAGTCCTACACCTCCTCCCATACAATGCCTCAAACGGTGCTTTCTTGATCGTTGCGTGATAGCTGCTGTTATACGAAAACTCTATTAGTGGCAGATGATCATCGCAATTGCCACCGAGATCTAACACACACGATCTCATCATGTCTTCCAAAGTAAGGATGATCCGTTCACTTTGGCCATCGGTTTGCGGACGATAGGCCGTACTCATTGCTATTCTTGCTCCCAACCCTTCTTGTAGTGCTGACCAGAAGTTTGAAGTAAATCGGCTATCTCGATCCGATACTATGGACTTAGGCACTCCATGCCTAGAAACGATCTCGTCCATGTAAATCTGAGCCAACTTTTCCAGCGAATAATTTTCTCTAATCGGTATAAAGTGAGCCGACTTAGTTAACCTATCGACTATCACCCATACTGCATCGTGTTGATGCCTAGTTTTCGGCAATTTCGTGACAAAGTCCATTGTAATATGTTCCCACTTCCACTCCGGAATAGGAAGCGGTTGCAGACTGCCGTACGGTTTTTGATGTTCGGCTTTCACCAGCCGACAAGTCCTACATCGTTCAACATACTGCCCTATGTCCTTTTTCAGTCCCGGCCACCAGAAGTCTGCTTTCAGCTCGTTGTACATCTTTGTACTTCCAGGATGTACAGAAAACCTAGACTGGTGTGCTTCTTCGATGATCACCTGTCTCATTCCACCAAACATCGACACCCATATCCTCCCATATATCCCTTTCAATCCCGACTCGCTCATTTCCATATTTTTAATATGTGCTCTTATATCCTCAGCACCAATATTCTCATCCTTCAAGGCTTCCTCCTGAGCGGCCTTGACATCATCAATAATTGTGGAGGTCAGCATTGCAGACGTCATCATATAACAGCAATCCTTAGTATATGCTTTGCGACTCAAGGCATCGGCTACCACATTAGCCTTTCCGGGGTGATAAAGGATTTCACAATCGTAGTCTTTAATAAGCTCCATAGATCATCTCTGCCTCATATTGAGCTCTTCTTGACTAAAGATGTACTTTAAACTTTTATGGTCCGTGTAAAGTTGACACTTAGTACCGTACAGATAGTGTCTCCATAACTTCAATGCAAATGTGACTGCGGTCAACTCCAGATCATGAGTCGAATAATTCTTCTCATGTTGCTTCAATTGTCTTGAAGCATATGCTATAACCTTTCCACGCTGCATCCGTACAGCGCCTAATCCCAGTCTCGAGGCATCCGTATATACCACAAAATCGTCATTGCCTTAAGGTAAGGCAAGTATTGGTGCCTCACTTAATGCCTTCTTCAGAACCACAAAGGCCTCCTGTTGCACAGTTTGCCATACAAACGGTGCATTCTTCTTTGTTAATGCAGTTAAAGGAACTGCAATCTTAGAAAAATCCTTTATGAACCTCCTATAATAGCCCGCCAACCCCAGAAAACTTCTAACCTTAGTAACTGAACACGTCGGCTCCCAGTTCTTTATCGCTTCAACTTTGGCTGGATCCACAGAAATCCCAGCCCCCGAAATCACATGCCCTAGAAACTGTATCTGTTGCAGCCAAAACTCGCACTTCGAAAATTTGGCGTACAACTTTTCTTTCCTCAACAACTCTAACAGCTCCCTGAGATGTTCAGCATGCTCAGCCTCAGACTTAGAGTATACCAATATATCATCAATAAACACTATTACAGACTTGCTTAACATCGGTCTGCATACTCTATTCATAAGATCCATAAAGACAGCCGGGGCATTGGTTAACCCGAAAGGCATAACCAAAAACTCATAATGCCCATAACGTGTCCTAAATGCTGTCTTAGGCACATCCTCTTCTCGTACCTTCAACTGATGGTACCCCGACCTCAAATCAATCTTAGAAAACACGCTCGCCCCATGTAATTGATCGAACAAATCGTCTATCCTCGGCAGTGGATGCTTGTTCTTAATCGTCAACTTATTAAGCTCCCGGTAGTCAATGCACATTCGCATTGTACCGTCTTTCTTTTTCACAAACAGTACCGGAGCTCCTCACGGCGATGAACTAGGCCGAATGAAGCCCTTGTCCAACAACTCTTGAAGCTGTGTCATCATTTCTTTCATCTCGGTTGGGGCAAAACGATAAGGAGAACGAGCTACCGGTGCAGCTCCAGGGATCAAGTCAATCTTAAATTCCACTTGTCTCTCAGGCGGCACGCCAGACAAGTCTTCCGGAAACACATCCGGGAATTGTGAAACAACAGGCACATCGGCCACAGTCCTCTTCTCAGCCTTAGCATCAATCGCATATGCTAAGTAAGCATCACATCCCTTTGCAACAAGCTTTCGAGCTTTTGCAATAGTCAGCAAACACAAATCCCCGCTTCTCCTATCCCCGTAAATACAAATCTCACGCCCCTCCGGAGTAGTTATCTTTATCATTCGATTCTTACACACTATATGGGCTTCATTCTCGATCAACCAGTCCATCCCGACTATCACGTCAAACTCACTGAACTCAATAGGGATCAGGTCCAAATTGAAGACTACATCTTCAATTACTAATGTGCAATTTCGGTATACGTGATCTACCTTGACTAGAGTATTGCTAGCAGTTTTTATGTCAAGTACAGCAGATAATCTAGACAGTGGCATGGCAAGTCTTTGTGCAAACATAGTAGAAACAAACGAACGATTTGCACCCGAATCAAATAAAACTCGTGCTGGCATAGAATTAACTATGAACGTACCCGTAACGACCTCCGGATTTTTCCTTGCCTCCTCTGTAGTAATTTGAAAAGCACGAGCCGGTGCCCTTTGTGACTGACCCCGGCGGTTAACTGAACCACCACTCGAACCTCCAGAAGATCGTGTTGATGATGGAGCAGCAGCTACTGGAGCATTCTTCCTACAGTTCCTACTATAGTGTCCCCACACCCCACACTTATAGTAAGCATCTCCCTTCCTTGGGCAATCATTCTGAAAATGACCCAATTCCCCACAGCAAAAGCAAGCGCGTCCGTTAGTGCACTTGCCAAAGTGCTCCAGATGACACTTATTACAATATTGTGGCTCGGTGTTGATGGAATAAGCACGAGCACGACCACGATCAGATGAACCAGACTGTCGGCGATAAGACTGCTGAGGTGAGTACTGTGAAGACTGGGAAGATCCCGAGTATCCTCCCTCTCGTTGGCGCTTCGGCGGTGACGGTTGTGTTGGGTTGGTGGAAGCAGCAGCAGACCCAATAGAATAACCCGACATGAACAAAATCTTCTCTACATTTCTGGCAGCCTCGAGTAAGCCAGCAAATGTAGGGTAATGAACGTTGCTCATGACCCTCCAAATCTCAATATCCAGACCAGCCTCGAACCTGGTCACCTTCCTTTCCTCAGTATCGACTTGATGAGGCGCGAACAGACTCAGCCTCGTAAATTCCACAGCATATTGGAACACAGTCTTAGTCCCCTGCATCAGTGCCATAAACTTCGCCTCCAGCCTTCGGTGTTCATCAACCGGACAATACTGCTGAGTGAATAAGTCCGTAAACTCAGCCCAAGTCATCACAGAAACCTTCTCCAGTGTCAAAGCATTTACCATAGCGTTCCACCACATAACCGCATCATTGGTGAACATAGCGGTAGCATACCGAACCATGTCCTTCTCAGCACAGTCGCTGATTCGGAATGTTCGTTCGGTTTCCGTTATCCATTCGAGTGCGGCAACAGCGTCTCCCAATCCATTAAACTCCACGGCCCCATTTCCTTTGAAATCCTTAAACCGACAACCTTTGGGCTTGTTAGATGACCCAGTATTGTCATCTTGTTCCTCATTGTTGCCCCCTTCGTTTTCTTTGTTCTTTCTCTTATCCTCTCTTCTTTTAGCTTCGGCCTCATCTCGAGCCCGAAACTGGTCCTGAATCATTTTGTTCTGCTCAGCCATCATGGCTAGCATCATCTCTCTTGTCTCTTCAGGTGTCATTCCTCCTCCAGACATGTTCTGAAATAATAAACATATAACTTGTTTAGTAACATGTCATTAATTTAAAGACACCACTCATTTGTCCCGTATGATAATCAATCCCTTATAATTACTAGATCGTAACCTATCTTAGTTCAGATCATTACTTAAACCACTACATATCATTACCTAATGTTTGAGATCAAGACCTCACAGACACTTGAATCTCAAACTATTGCTCTGATACCATCTCGTGTGACACCCTTGCCACAACAACCACCATTTACAAACACCCAGGATTTAATCATCAACATACAAATACATAATGATCTGATAACCTAAATTAAGTGCGGAAGCATTAAAACACATAATAAAAGTAGTGCAACAGTGTCAAACACCCTACGGTGCTACAAGGTACCAAATCTAAGTCTACATTCCCAATACAATTATTACAACATCCAGAATATAATATAACATTGTAACAAAGCATGATTACCGATTATATAGTACCAAATCTTCCGAATCTTCACAAATGACCTAACTAGAAGGTCCGGCGGTAGACTTCCCTTTTCCTGTAAAAATAAAGCAACTGAGGTATAAGCAAAGGCTTAGTGAATACACAGATTACGCATTTTATAAGTCTTTATGAAGCCCCAAGGGTAAAACCGATGACAAACATCGTATACCCTCTTCGTACACCAAGTACGGACCAGAGCCGCAGCCCCTTCGAGCCCAAAGCTCGGCATAAAAACATACCATCTGAGATAAACGTACGATCGGGGATGACATACTGCCTACCAGAACCTCGGAGGGATCAGCTCCGGGTCATATATCGCAGTAAGATCAGAGAATTTGATGCGACCCACCGGTCCATCACTAGATGCACAACAATCGAAAGGACATGCAACAAGTATGAATGTGCATCTAAATCTACGCAATTTAGTAGAATTCCAAACAAATAAATGAAGCAACAGGTCTCAGCAGGCAAAGCTTAACATAAAACAGATATAAACATGCGAAATCTACTGTACTCACAGTGGGTGCGTAATTAAACTTTAACCGATATTATTTGTCCTCGGGCTTTCAACCGGATCCAACAAGTACCCCACTGTGGGTTAAACAACACCACAAGGGACCTGTTAAATTAGTTGCAACAATACCTCAAGTCAAAAACCGTTTAAATTCATAAGACCAAGTTTTTGTAAATTTTGCAATATTTTCCCCCACTTCGGGTCTATGTCCAAATTCGAACTACAACTAAGTTTGAACCTAACTCAAGTTCACACCTTATCCTTTGAATAACTTTGTTATTTTATGTGTTGTTTATGTGTTTCATTCAAAATATTCGAGTCTAAAGAGTGGGTTTCAATTTTTAGGCATCAAATTCGAATTTTAGTGGCTAAATTCAAATTTCCCTTCGATTTTAAGGCTAAACTCGAACCTATAGTGACAAATTCGAATGTCATTCGAAATTAGTGTCCTAAATTCGAATTTACGTGATTAAACTCGAAATCCATGTGTTAAACTCGAATACATGCTCGAATCTAGTACCAAAATCGAGTTTGTTCTTGTATTTCGACTGTGTTCTTGGTATTTTCGAGTTTGTTCATCTTTACAACTTAAATCCTTCATTTCAAAGCCTAAAATCATGAATATATCAAGTATTATACCTAGGTTTGATTCTATTACACATATACTATCATATTCTAGCTAAAACTCAAGCAAAATCGGCTTTATTCATGCAAGAAATGACAAATTCGAATTTCATGTTTTCAAAACCGAGATGTATAAAATTAAAAGGGTCGATTCTTACCTCAGTTCGTACGAAATCAAGAATCCAACCGTAGATTGTTGTAGTACTCCTCGAGATCTTTCTGATGACGTATAAATCTCGATAATCGGTCGGTCAGTTTGTAAGATATCGTAGAGAGAAGTAGAGAGAATTCTAGAGAGAGAAAGTGTAGAGAGAGAGTGTGTGCATAGAAAAATGAAAGGCTTTAGCCTTTTATTCCCACTTTCATCATTTTGCACATTTCACCCCTCAACTTAATCAGTTCCATAAAATACTGATTTATTCTTAAATTTATCATTACTAACTTTTATTATTCATAATACTCCATAATAAAAATTTTAATTCTCAAACGTCGTAACTCTTAAAACAGCAACAAACTTTTAAATAACCCAAATACATAATATTTGCTCATAATTCAACTTATTTTATAAATTTTTCCACTTAAATAGCTCCGAATTACAGTAATTGAATTCGAGGATGTTACAATAATCTATTCTCTTTTCTTGCTTATATCCCTGAACAACTAGTATTGCCTTGTTTTGACATGACCTTGCTAATCCATCTTATTTCTAAAAACTCATTTTGTGCCAATAATTGTTTTTCCTTTAGGAACAAGGACCAGCTGCTGTACTTTTTTCTCTCATACTGATTGAGTTCTTCTTGCATGGCAGTGATCCAAATGCAATCTTTCAGTGCATCATCAACTCTCGTTGGCTCCATGAGGGACACAAAACTTGAAAACATACAAAAGTTTCCAAGACTGTCCCACCTTGTCTGCACTCCTTTATTGATATCACCGATGATTTGATCATTAGGATCACATCTGATCCACTTAGGATCATGTTTCAATGATGATTCCTCTGAATCAGCTTCATTGACATCAGGGTTTGTAGAACAACTCTCAGGATTTTCAGACACACTGAAATCTTGAGCATGTTCACCCATTGAGAATGAATCGTTGTTGTTGAAAACATCAGAAGAAGATTCAGGGAAATCAGTATTGATTGGTTCTTGACATGGTACATTCACTATATCAGTTTACTTATTCACACAGGGAGTACCAATGTAATCATCATCATGCCAATTGTGGTTAACAGGTTCCACTTTGGGTGATGCAGAAGCTTTCGAGTCCTTTTCTTCAGGATTAGAATGCATAAGATCATCAAAGCTGAAATCTCCTGAAACTGATTCAGTAACAGCTATGGTAGAAGGATTTATGGACTCCTCAAAGGTGACATTGCTAGATTCAGAAACTGCTAAGTATCCACAAACACTCCTTCATCAGCTTTGGGTTCAAACTTGGCCAGCTGATCCCTTTGATTCAGAATGAAACAAGGGCATCCAAACACATGGAAATAGCTTATATTTGGCTTTCTCCCTTTGATTAATTCATAAAGAGTCTTATTCAACATTTTCACCACCAAGGATCTGTTTGGAGTGAAGCAGGTAGTGTTGACAGCTTTAGTCCAAAGTAATGAAGGCAAACCTGATGCACACAACAGAGTTCTAGCAGCTTCTATGAAGCATCTGTTCCACCTTTCAGCAACTTCATTTTGTTGTGGAGTTTTCAAAGCTGAAAAGTTTTGAGAGATTCCTCTTTCTTCACAGAAGTCCTCAAGAGTACTGTTTTTAAGTTCAGTACCATGATCACTTCTAAGCTGCTTGACTTGGGCAGACTTCAGAATTTCCATCTTCTTGATAAACCCAGTAATTTCTCTGGCAGCCTCTCCTTTGGTCTTTAGGAAGATCACCCAAGTTTACCTAGAGAACTCATCAACCATTACTAGAGTGTATCTTCTACCTTCTAGACTTAAGACACTAACAGGTCCAAACAAGTCCATATGGATTAAGAAGAGAGGTGAATCAATAGAGAAATTTTGTTTAGATTTAAAAGATGATTTATTTTGCTTACCCTTCTCACAAGCGGTGCAGAGTTTATCCTTAAGTTAAGTTATAGAAGGCACACCTGTTACTAACTCTTTCTTAGAGAGTTTGTTGATGTTCTTGAAGTTTATGTGTGATAGCCTTTTGTGCCTTATCCAGTTGAGGTCTGCATTGCTACTTGAGATGAAACAGGTTTCAGTTGTTGGATCAGTACATTTCATATCTACAACATATACACCTTTCTTTCTTTGTGCACACAGCACAACTTTGCCTTGGGGTTCCAGTATGTACCATAGGTGCTCATCGAAGTTAACCTTGTAGCCAGCATCACACAGTTGACTAATGCTTACAAGGTTATGTTTAATCAGACACATAGACTACTCTGTTGAAGATTGCAACACCAGCTTGAAGAGTTCCATATCATTCTGTGGATCCCTAGAAATTTTCACCAAAGGTGACCTTTGGGCCTTTTTCAGTCTTAAGGTCACCCATCAAATCTTTGCAACCTTTCATGTGACCAGAGCAGCCACTATCCAATTACCAAACCTGGCTTGGTTGTTTAACCTGCAGAGTGACATGGGGAAAGGTTAGTTTTTAGGGGAACTCATCATAAGGATGAGTTCTCATTCTACATCTACATTTGTTGATGGACCACTTAGATCAACACTAATAATCCCAATTTAGATTGTATTAGATGAGATACTCTCCTCAATGACAAGGTTACTTCCAACACTGCTGGTTTTTGCCATGTTGGAGCTAACATTGTCAACAGGCCTTATGTCCTCAGTTTCAGAACAATCCTTGGCCATGTGAAACTTCATTACACATTTATAACATTTTCTCTTTTTAGACATTTTGGAAAAAGAACTCCCAGAAACACATTCTGGTATTTCTCTGTTGGACTTCTCAACAGGTTTAACAAGTGTTTCAATTGTTTTAGAAAGCCAACAGGTTGGGTGGAAAGCACAACAACAACAGCTTTGCCTATGTCATCTTTCCTCTTTTTAGGAGGACAGTGATCAAATACAGGTAATTTAACTATCTTTTGTCCCTCCACAGGTTTGGAAAACATATTTCCAGTTTTCTCAGGTTGAGCAATGGCTTTGCCTTTGCCTCTACTGAGCTGTGATGACTTTTGCCTACTTTTGTAGCATGCTCATCACTCTTGGTTATAACAAATGATTTTCTTTCATTTATAACTAGTTTTCCACTATGATTTAAAAACATATTTGAAATCACAGCAGACTTGCAACCAACAGGAGATATACCTCTGATGAATGCACGTTGCTTTCCTTTTGAAATTTTCTTTTCAATATGTTCAACATTGAATGGAGGAACAGGTTTCTTACCATCATCTTTGACATCAGAATCTGTTTGGATGACAGGTTTAGTGGCCAACGTTATAGTTTTAACTTATTTTCCATTCTTTTGTTTACGTGAACTGGTTGAGCACTTAGCAGGCTGACCTGATGGAGAACACATTGCATCACTAGTCTTTGCAACCTTTTCACATAAACTATCAGTGTTTTGAGGCCTGACAGTCGTGTTTGTTGAAATCAGCTTTCCATTTACATTTTGAATGAATGTATTTGGAAGCTCACCAAGAGAGGACAGATCTATTTCCAGATTATTGATTTCAATAATTGAAGCTGCTTATCAAGATCTCCTACAAGATAGGCTTGGATTTGAGCATGAATTTGCTCATTGATACATTGACTGACTCTCTTAGCTGAATGGCACCTAGAGTAACTAATCTTTTGAAGCTTAGCAAGTTTTGAGTCTGATTCTCTCTTTTCTTCTAATAGAATAGTTCTGACTTGTTTTACCTCATCAAGATCAGTTTTCAACTTATGAAAGCTTTCAGTTCATTAGATTTTGTGTCAAGTTCAGTTTTTAACTAAGAGATTTCAGACTTCAAAGCATTATGCTTCTCAATGGCAGCTTTTTAGATCTACAAGTAAGTAATCCAACATTTTAACTTTTTCGTCAGAGTTGTAATCCTTAAATTTTTTTACCTTATACATCATGGTGGGATTCCAGTTTTCTAAAGAGCTGAGAGCTTCAACTTCAGCCAAATCTTGCTTGAAGTTACTTATTGAAGGGGCATCAGTGTTGGCCATTAAACAGTTGTCGTCTTCCTCATCAGATGATGAGTCAGAGTCTTCCCAATCACATGTTTCAGCCATCAGTCCCTTCTGTTTGTTAGAAGCCACAGAGTCTTCCAAGTTTTTCAACTTGGCCATGGCCATAAGGTACATAACCCTGTAGCCATTATCCTTGTTTGTCTTGTAAGGCCTGAGGGATGAGCCAACAGCTTTAGACACACAGTCAACAGCTATATGGCTTGTTTTGCCACATTTAAAGGACTCAGCCTTGGATTTATGAAACGCCTTCTTTTTGGTAGCACCTGACTTCCTTTGTAGCATCTTACCTACAAATATTTTCATATTGAAACTTTCTGACCAGCATAGCAACCGTTTGCTCATCATCAAGTTCAGTAAGATCTTCACAATCGTTTTCTTCTTCTGACATCACCTCCAGTTCGTCATCAGCCTTATGATCAGCTTGTGTGAACACATCACACGTCTGACTTACAGGTTATCTCACACTAGCCACTAAGGCTGCACCTCTCTTGGACATTTCCAAGGCATTTCTATTTTGTTGTCTAGATTGTTCATCATTTAGCAAGGATCCATAGAGGTTAACTAGATCCGTGCATCTGATAGTGCCAGAGTTTCTGAGGATAGTAGAGAAATAGTTTCATTCTTGAGGCAGTATGTCCAAGAACTTGTTCACCAGTGTTAGGCTATCTTTAGTGATCCCAACAGCTTTGCGATCATCGATCAATGCAGTGAACCTAGTGTAGGTTTCAGTGAGACTCTCCTTTGGTTTTGCAAAAAATAGTTCATATTGTCTAACAAGATTGTTTATCCTATTATCCAATGTGATAGTGGGACCGTCATAGACAGTACATAAAGTATCCCACGTTTCTATGGCTGTCTTCATTTTCTCAACATGATTGAACTCAGCATCAGGTAGAGAAATGACAAGGTTGTGCTTGGCTTTTGCATCAAGAGCCACCACTCTTTTGTCCTTATCAGTCCATTGAGCTTTTACCTTCTCAATGGTCCTGACTTCAGGGACAGCACCGTCAATAGCAAGAGTGATAGTAGTGACAGATGTAGGAAGATATAGACCTTCCATCACTATCTCTAGTACTTGTACATCCAGATTCTCTAATAAGAGCATCATTCCGCACTTCCAACAAGAGAAGTTTGATAATTGAACTTGGCGGTTTTGCCATAGACCCATTGTCATAGTAAGAAGAGGAAGAGTTTGCAGCACTCTTGTCCATGGTGGGAAATGGGAAGATAGTAGAGATCTAGAGTTAACACACCCTATAAACTGCTCGGATACCAGTTGTAGGTACCAAAAGGTTTCCCAGATATCTTTCAGTGAACTTTAGAGGGGGGGGGGGGGTGAATACAGTTAATTAAAATTCAACACACTTCTAAAGGTTTCCCAGATATGTTGCAGTGAACTGGTTTGAACTGCGTTCAAACAGAGATGAAAGAAACAACAAATGAACAACTAATCTAAGACTCACTCAGACTAGCTATAATGAATTCACTCACTAACGTGCACTCACTAGTTTACAAGACACTGATCGACAGCTTAGAGGTAGAACAGTTTAGACACACTATCATTTTTCTATTTTCAGATGAAGGCAAAACTTGCATGCATGAAAACACAATTCTTTTGCACGTTCTGGACTTGTAGATGTCTCTCTCTTGATTGTCTCTCATTCTTTAGAAGCTTCCTTTTATATGCACTCAGAGAATCCAAGAGAAATTTCTTCATTGGTTGTAGAGATAGTGGAGTGCCTTTACAAAAAGCCAAGACTCCTTTTCTACACGTGTGACAAAATAGTATTTGTCCCTTTGTTGCGGAATCTTTTTCTTTTCCATTTTGTCTCTGTTGCAGGTTGCTTTACCTTAAAGAGGAACGTTAACTTTAATCCTTTCCTCTTCTAGTATAGCAATTTTGATATAAGAAACGGTCTGTCACCCATTTCAAATATTCACTTTGTCTTCATGTATCAGTAAGCGTAGGCTGGGAAAGCTGTAAGGTCTTGAACTCACGGATATATCTAGACGTGACACCGTCCAACGAGTGCGGATTCCTTGTTAGCGGCTTGACGGTAAGATCACACGCATGAAACACAGAGACTACCACGGCGTTATACGAACGACTACGAACGTACCTACATTATGATTCTCTCCGAAAACACTATCTGAATACTAGTAAACTCGAGATCGCCTTTGCTTAATCACACTCCGGAATTCTGCAAAAGTCTGATAATTATTCGAGTTCATCCTTAATTATACTGACCAATTCGAGTTTGCCTTAGGGCAAATTCGAATCAGGCCCAAGGCCCATTCGAATTTGTCCACTTGACAAATTCGAAATTGCCTTAAGCACAAATTCGAATTTAGGTGTAAATTCGAATTTCACTATAATACTTCTATTTGAACATATGTTTTAACTTATGTTTGAATTAATCTTTGAACTTTATGTTTGAACTTCTTGTAATACGTTACACCAAGTTCAAACATACAAACAATAAATATCAAACACACAGAATCACATATGACAAACACTAGCCAATATTCAATATTACGTAATTTGACCTACACAAAATGCCAACTATACTTAAACTGCTATCGTCACACAAGGTGTACCAACAAACTCCCCCTTGATGATAGCTTCTAACTATTTACATTTTGATTAAGTACTAGAACCGTATAGACTGCTACCTGCATATAGTCCTGCATCTATACATACTTTTACTACCTTCTGGTACTTCCTGGCGTCACACCTCCATACTTCATGAATCGGCGTGCTGAAGTGAGCTCTCAGCTTGGTTCCTTCCATCCCGAAGCACTCTAAGATGTCGTAGACATACTTCGTCTGATGAATAAACATGCCCTCCTTTCGTTGTTCGACTTGCAAACCCAGAAAGAAGTTTAACTCACCTATTGCACTCATCTCAAACTTTGACTTCATCACCTTTTCAAAATCAGTGCACATTTGCTCGTCTGGTGATCCAAAAATGATATCATCGACGTACACTTGTACCAAGATGAAATGTTCTCCTTTTCGCTTCACGAACAGTGTACTGTCTATTCTCCCTCTTTCAAACCCGTTTTCTAAAAGATGGTTGGATAGAGTCTCGTACCACGCCCTCGGTGCTTGATGCAATCCATACAAAGCCTTATCTAATCGATATACTCTGTCTGGATATTTCGGATCTGTAAACCCGGGCGGCTGTTCCACATATACCAGTTCCTTCACTTTCCCATAAAGGAAAGCACTCTTAACATCTAGCTGATAAACCTTAAAACCCTTGAAGGAAGTAAAAGCCAGAAACAAACGAATTGCTTCAAGCCTTGCCACTGGCGCGAACAATTCATTGTAATCGATTCCTTCTTCTTGATTCAAACCCTTTACCACCAGTCTTGCTTTGTTGCGAGTGACTATACCCCGATCATCTCTTTTGCACTTAAAAACCCATTTGGTTCCTATTGCTATTTCTCCTCGAGGTAACGGAACTAACTCCCACACTTCTAGTTTCCTAAACTGTGACAGTTCCTCTTGCATCGCTTCAACCCACGAGTTGTCTTTTAGTGCCATTTGCACATTTTTTTGCTCTACTTGCGAGATAAAGCATGAATAGAGCAAAGTATGAAAGGCCTCAGAGTCATTTATCATCGACAACAACACTGTGTTGTTATTTAAACTACTCCTAGTCCTCACACCAGCATTAGGACTTCCTATGATACTTTCAATAGGATGATTCTTGTTGATCCTAGATGTCTCTATCTCTTCAACTCTCAGATTATCTCCCAAATTTGATCCTATCTCTCCTAACGGGGGAATGACTTCAGACTCCACATTTTCTTCCTCATGGACACTGTCTTCAGAGTTAGAATTTGTTGTCTGATTTTTGTTTGTAGGCACTTCAGAATCAGTAACTTCTTCAGTTGATGTAGGCTCGGATGTTGATTGAAAAGTGGTCCTCGGAAAACTACGAACCTCGCCATTCAGATTTAATGACGACATGTCCTTTTCGATTGTACCTGCATTTCCATCCAAAATAATGTTAAATGACTCAAACAATTTGTCATAATCAAATATCCATTCCGGACCAGTTTAGGGTTCATGTGTATAACTTGTGACTTCAATGTTATACACAATCTCTACTGTACTATTTGATTTGTTAAAAACCCTTTTCTTTGGTGAGTTCGGCACATAACCTAGGAAGTATCCTTCGTCACCCTTTTCACCAAACTTAGGTTGATGTTTTGTTTTTATTAAAGTACATGGTACCCCAAAATGTTTGAAGCCAGTTAAATTTGGCGGCCGCTTATTCAAAACTTCATAACAAGTTTTCTTCAATGTTTTGACAGTAAGGACCCGGTTTAAAACATGGCACGCGGTATTCACTGCCTCCCCCCAAAACATGGTAGGAAGCTTTGAATCCGATAGCATGGTCCTTGCTGCCTCAATCAATGTCCTGTTTTTCCGTTCGGCCACCCCATTTTGTTGTGGCTCATAAGGTGCACTAAATTGATGCACTATGCCCTTTGATAGGCAATATACACCAATAACAGTGTTTTTAAACTTTGTTCCGTTATCACTTCGAATGCGTTTAACCCTCGTTGGGTAAGAATTTTCCACTTGGTCTAAGAACCCGATGAGCTTGGTAGCCGTCTCGTCACTTTTACCTAAAAAGAAAACCCAAGAAAAATGTGAGTAATCATCAGTAATAACTAAACAGTACCAACTACCACCTATACTCCTTTTGTTGATTGGTCCGAAGAGGTCCATATGCAACAAATCGAATGTGGCAGCGATGGAGTTCTGAGTCTTGGACTTGTGTGCCTTCTTGTGTTGTTTTCCTTTCTTGCACGATAGACACTTATCCTCGAACTGAATACTCTTCATCGGAACACCTTGCACCAGACCATTTTTCGTAATGTAGTTCATTTTCCTTAGGTGCAAGTGTGCCATGCGTCTGTGCCATAAAACCGACTCAGTCTCTGAAGCTTTAGATAGGAGACAAATTGGTCCCCTTCAAGATTCCGGCTTGTTCATGTCGAGCATGTACCGGTGATTCTTCCTTGGAGCCCTCATCAGTATCCACTCTTCAGGTATTTTGAACCCCGATTTTAGCACTAACGCCTCAGTATCAGTAAAGAGTAGTGAGTTCTTCTTATCACAGATTTGAGATACACTAATTTGATTGTGAACCAGTTTATCAACGTGATAAACTTGATCCAATTTGATAGTCCCATTATTGACCACTCCAGTACCGGTGATATTTCCTCCTTTATTGCCATCGAATGATACAAATCCCCGACTCCCTCCCTTGAAGTCTGCAAGTAGACTTCTCTCCCCTGTCATGTGCCTGGAGCAACCACTGTCGACGAACCATTTGTTGTTTGGACCTGTAGTTATCTCCTGCACATGAAAGAAAATAGGTTAGTTATCACGGGAAACCAAGCCATAACTGACTTGGTAATACCATTCTCGTCCACATACTTAAACTCTTTCAAATACCCATCTCTCCTTTCAGGTGACTTGGGTTTTTGAATTTGAGCTTACTGTGGTGCAGAGTGATTTAAGTTCACTCTCGGCCTTTGTGTAGGCATTTACTGTGGAGCTCTTGAATAGTTACGATTATAATGCATTTCGGTCTGATATCCCTGAGCTCTACCTGGTGTTTGATGTCTTACAGGGGTATGTGACCTAACCGGAGTGTAAGCTCTGCTAGGTGTGGTACTCCTATAGTTCTGTTGCGGTCCTGACCTAGATTGATTAACGACTCTAATTGGTGAATTAGTCCTAATCACTTCTTTTGGACAACCTGACACAGGCATTTGTTTCACAGCAGATTTTGGTGCAGCTTGCACAGTTTTCTCGGTATTCTGAGAACCACTAGTGCTTGCAATACTTGGAGAAGGCTTAAGTTGTTCCGGCTTTCCAGTCCTAGGTGTATTATCTACTTTACTATGCGGACAGCTAGAAGCAATGTGCCGCCTTTCGTGACATCTAAAGCAAGACATTTTGTCAATTGACTTTTTGTGTGTGCCCTTTGACTTAGGTGTCTCACTAGTGTCTGGCTCTTTTGGTTCAACTATAGCAACTGGTTCATCCTCCTGATCATCAAAGTCAAATTTTTGTTGTCCTACAGGTTTATCACTAGAGGATGGCACAAATTTAACTTTCTTAATCTTGATATTATTAGCAGTCACCTTAGTTTCATTTTCCTTTGCAATTTCAGACACTGGTTCCGGTATTTCCTCTGATTCAACGGATTTCTCAGTTTTCTCATGAGGTTGAGGTACATAGTTATCATTGAAAGGTGGAGGACTCTTGTGATATCCTAGACCTACAGGCTTCTTAGACTGACGTTGTGCAACTAAGATTTTCCCTAGGTTAAGAGATGAGTTCCTAAACTTTTCAAGTTTACTGTTGACCTCAGCTACCTTTACCTTAGACTCGACTAGCTCTACTTCTTTGGATTTAAGCTCCTTGGTTAATGCCTCAACATGTTCATACACTAGTTCTAACCTAACACACTGTTCGCTCAGTTTGTCCTTTAGAACTATAACATCCTGGGCATCAGCCTTAAGCTTATCCCTAAGATCTTGCTTTATATCTACTAGGCTAGCATTATCTGATTTTCACGATTCATTTTGAGCAGATTTGGTTTGATGTGATTCTAGTACTAAATTTAACCTATCGCTAGACGTAGTACATAAAACACATAAATCGTGAAAAAGAGAAAAGTTCAGATTTACCTTGGCATGATATGATTCCACGTTGGCCATCTGTGCGGCAAACTCCAGAATTGTCTGATCAGCTGGCTTTTCTACCCACATCGGACTGCTTTCATTCTGACTACTGTCCCCTATGATATCCTCTGCCCAATCACTTCCAGTCTCAGTCACTTCAGCCATAAAGGCTCTAGCATTCGATTCTGGATGTGTACTCCAGTCATAAGTTCCATCTAGCTGTCTGTCTGATGTAACATTGGATAACAGACCAGCTATTTTCGCCTGACTGGTTGAACTACTTGGTAGATATCACCCTTGCGATTGATTCTGATAATGTCCCTGGTAGTTCTCTACTTTAGGTCTCTGACACTCTCTAGCAAAGTGTCCTAACCCCTGACAGTTGTAACACTTAACCTTGGACTTATCAAATCCAATCTTATTGTTACTAACGTTGAGATTCCTTCGCGTTCTTTTGATGAACCTTTTAACTCTCTGAGTTACCATGGCCAGTTACCTTTGCAGATCCATCTCTTCAAGATCATCAGGGTCTACCCGATCTTAATCCTCATCCCAAAGTACAGGATCGTTAATTTTGCCCTGAACGCAATTGCCGTAAGCGGCCACGAATGAAGCCAACGGATTCAGATGGTCTTCAGCCGATTTTGCGCTCATAGCCATCTTTGAATACCCTTGAGATGTAGATGCCAGAGTAGCCTGATGCTGCTTTTCTTCTGGTCTAGCAAACCCTAAGAAAGCCCTAGTTACTGAGTCTTCTGTTTCAGCCGGTGACGATGTCTCTCCCGAGAAGAATGCTGTAGCGGTCTTCAATTCAGTAGCCACTGAAGGTTTTGATTTCCCAAAGTACATAAAAGGATCTTGAACTTTGTCATCATCCGTTTCCTTCTTCTGCAACTCAAAGTGATATGCCCTCAGGGTTCCGATAACATTATCTAGAGTCAGAGTATAGAACTTGTCTTCATCATGCTTTATTAAGGCCACATACATCTCCCATTTGGCCGGTAAAGCATCCAGAATCTTGTTAATCTTCTCCGTTTCACTATACTCCACGTCGTGGCTGTCTAACTCAGTTAGCAAATGATAGAATCGTGTAATAGTCTCATCCATCTTTTCGTTCTTCAAGGCTTTGAAGATTGCAAACTGATGCTTGAGCATTTCCATTCGATTCTTTCTGACCCTCGGGTTACCTTCACACCGTTTCTCTAACGCATCCCACAGCTCTTTTGCTGTCTTCTGATTACGGAAGGTGTGCAAGTCTTCAGAGGTAAAGCCATTCGAATGATAGCAAATGCATGGTTTTCTGCCTCATACAGCTTTTTGTCGTCGTCTTTCATCTTTGAATAAGTCACAACCTTTTGTCGACCTTCAACCTCAGCCGTAGGTGGAATGTATCCTTCGTCGATACAGATCCACATTCGCATATCGTTAAACCTTGCGAAGTCGGCAAACCTATCCTTCCACCAGTAATAATCCTCAATTTGCATTAACTTCGTTGGTGAATTCGCCTTTCCAACCTCGTGATCCATCTCCATAAACCTCTGCAGACTTTTCATTGTTTCAAATATATTTGAATTCAAACTTAATTAATTTAATTCGAAATTAATTTAAATTAATTCTTTCGAATTTAGGTAAATTTGAATCTAATTAAGTTTAAACATGTTTGGGATTAAATTCGAATATAAGTTTTAAATCCAGCTAAAATCGAAATTAATGACAAAGTCGAAGGTCCACTAAACTCGACAACCCAACTAAATTCGTAGGTCCACTTAAACTCGAAAACCCAACTAAACTCGAATGTCCAAATTCAATCTTAGAGTAAAATCAAAATCCAAGCAAATTCGAAGAGGCCAATTTCGAATCAAACTTTAAGGAAACTCGAAAGGAGCGTATTTTCAGTCAAACTCGAAAATGAGCAAACCCTAATATCCCCTTTAACAAACTCGAGCGCCACAAATTCTAAAAACGGCTAATACTTCGAGTTTTTCAAGTTTTTCAGATTAAGTCAATATTTTTACAAGTAAAAATACTGATTTTGGTCAAAAACTTGAACTACAACAAAGTATTTCCCGAAATCTGATTTGATAAGCTCGAAAATACCTCAAAAATCATGATATTAACCGTCCAAAACGTCAAGAAACCTAGGATGTTGCTTATGAACACGAAGAACACGAAGAACTCCCCAAAGGCTCTGATACCACTTGTAAGGTCTTGAACTCACGGATCTATCTAGACGCCACACCGTCCAACGAGAGCGGAATCCTCGTTAGCGGCTTGACGGTAAGATCAAACGCACGAAACACGGAGACTACAAGGGCGTTATACGAACGACTACGAACGTACCTACACGATGATTATCTCCGAAAACACTCTCTGAATACTAGTAAACTCGAGATCGACTTTGCTTAATCACACTCCGAAATTCTGCAAAAGTCTGATAATTATTCGAATTAATCCTTAATTATACTGACCAATTTGAGTTTGTCTTAGGACAAATTCGAATCAGGCCCAAGGCCCATTCGAATTTGTCCACTTGACAAATTCGAAGTTCCTTTAAGCACAAATTCGAATTTAGGTGTAAATTCGAAATTCACTATCATACTTCTATTTGAACATATGTTTTAACTTACGTTTGAATTAATCTTTGAACTTTATGTTTGAACTTCTTGTAATACGTTACACCAAGTTCAAACATACAAACAATAAATATCAAACACACAGAATCACATATGATAAACACTAGCCAATATTCAATATTACGTAATTTGACTAACACAAAATGCCAACTATACTTAGACTGCTATCGTCACACAAGGTGTACCAACAAAAGCAGCTTCTGATTTTCCATTTTGTATTTGACTTGTAAAATGATCTTCAGATCCATGACATTACATGATGACATGGAAGCAAATCCCATAAAGTGTAAAACGTGTTCACAAAGAACAGGTTCTGTTCACAAGGAACATAACACTAAGTTTGGGTCACAGCTGTTCAACAGACATGAATAGTGTAGACAGTTTATGCCAAACCTGTCCAACAGTTTAGGACAGCTTAGGCAATCTGCCAAGTTACAATTAATGTAACAGGGTGAACAGCTTTAGGCTTATAATGCAAATCACTTATCAGGTTTCAATAAGGCATTAAGAAGCCTTAAATTATACACTTAAGAGTATCAAACATGTTTGATTAATAATCTCCCCCTATAATATAAAACATGTTTGATTGAGGCCTTTTTGTGCCTAACAATTTTGTTTTTGAGTTTATCATTTTCATATAGAACCTTAATTAATTTCTCTTCCTATTGGGAATTCGTATGGTTTTTCATAAAAACATAAACAAACAACGGAAGCTTTTTAAAATCACGAATTCCGTACACGGATCATCAAGTATACATACGATAAGTAAACGAGAAAGAATAAAAATTCGTACCTTTGTATTCTATGACAAGAATACGTGAATGAGACGCTTTCGGTATCCACCGGTGATGACAGGATCGAGCGGCGCTAGGTATGCAATCAAACACACGAAGAACGGGAAAACCAAACACGCAATTGTGTGTTTGGTTCGTACTGCCTGAAAAACCATCACACGCACACATATGTGTGTGCAGCGTCCTTCACAACACATTAGGTCACACCTAATGATCACCATCTCTTTTTTTTCATTTGGCCGTATGTGTGTGTGTGTATATATATATATATATATATATATATATATATATATATATATATATATATATATATATTTTATTAGTTAAGAGTTTTAGTTTTAATCAAACTCTAATATAATAATATAATATATATTTTAATAATTATCTTTATTATTTAAACCTTATATAATTATCTCTATAATTGTATACTCTTTAAATAATATTTATCTTTTATACATTATCTAATAATATATAAATGGCCAGATAATTATTTATAATGATCTCTTATTTATTTGTTTATAATTATCCATCCAATTATCTAATAATTGATGATAATATTAATTCAAATAAATGCATTTTTTATTTAATATCCAATAATAAATAAAAGACTAGATAATTATTTACTTATCATCCAATGACAATTAAATTACTACAATATCTAATATTGCACTTTTAGCCCCCGTACTTTGCGATATAATTAATCACACATTAATTTAATCTCAATGATCATTTTGTGTCATAAACAATATCCAATATTATTTATTCAATAGTTTAATTACATCTGCTCAGTTGTGCTCATCGGTGTGACCCTCAAGTGTTTTATGAAATCAGCCATGATGCAGTAGTAATGTCATCTTTACACACCATATACTAACATACTCCCACTTGTGTAAGACGACATACTGTCCTGCAGCATGCGCCTAAAGGAGGTCATGGCTAGACACTTTAGGCAAGCAAGGTCATAAAAACTCTGATTCCCATTCGGGCATTCTTATTGAAACAGCCTTCCAAAAAGAAACTTAGGTTATATCCCATGGATCACGATATTTCAATGTGAAAGCTAGGCATGGATTAGATCAACTGTAGCAGTCACGATTATGTTTCTCGACTCCCTGATCTCATACTGAACTGAAACAGACAGAGTAGAACGCATCAGTTTTGTCTGAGCATGGCCATGCATTTCTGTCAGTATCGATCGCCGAGGGGCCCGGAAATATCTCTTCTTAGTTAAAAGAAGGTGCAAATCCCATATTGACTATCTAGGCCTCCAGCACGACTCCCACTGCAACCAGCCTCGAACCGTTATGATCACCCAGTTACGGATGACGTTAGGTTAGGCCAAATGTACAGCAGCACCCGCACTAAAGTACGTAGACATCTCAGGTACTAAGGATTACCTTTTTGAGACGACTCATGACTTTGATCCACAAAGTCGTCTTAATCGGTGGGTCAATCCAATATTTGTTCGCAACAAATACCTATGAATTTGGTCCAACCTTTGCTATATTCATCACCCATGAATATCAACCAAAAACCACAATAGCCTTTTAATTATCGTTGTGGTTCCCACGACAACAAACAACTTTGGAATAGTTTTAGAATAACTTCAAATTTAGTCTTGGATTTCTAAAACATGCAAAATAGAACGACATTAAAGATATCATGTCGATCTCCTTTATCTCAATAATCACAACATGACTTCCATCAATTAAATGTTACTGTTCCTTTATCAAATGTAACGGTAAAACGATCTATCAAAAAATTAATTTCAGACATGATCTTAGTGGGAGTGTTCGCTAGTTAACTGACTTAACTTCCATTACCGTTTATCTTTGAACAATTACACTAGTTATTTATTACAAGTTCTTGTAATATTATTCAGATCCAATCTGGATCTCCTTACAAATTTATATCCATTATCTTTAGAGGAACTGGTAAACCACTCATAAAGACACCAGGATTAAAATTTAGGAGATCTAGCAATTCAGATTAATTGCTACTAGTGATACGTTTAGATGTTTAGTCTTGAATATGACGGTATGCGGTTTATCTATATCTTAACAAGATATCTTTAATAACATTGTGTTCAACATTTGTGATATGTATCCATAACCACCCGAACCTGGTTATCGACAACATTTTGTTGTAGTGTTCCGTCAAGTTTGCCGATGAGTGTTCAAACAAGTCAAATGCTATTACTTGACTAACCATCACACAACTTGTATACATTTCACATGTAATAAAATGCAATTACATCTTGTCTAAACAATCCAGACTTATCAAGTCTTGAATAGTTTCTGACAAGTTAAGCGAATTAGCCTCCATGTAACTCTTTTACATTTAATTCTGCATTTTATTTGTTTCGTCTATATAATCATGGATGACTATGCAAATCATACAATCTCTTGAACTAACTTTCAAGAATTAACAAGTTCAATGAAACTGCATTTGAACACTTGAACAATTTACACAACAACATAGTTAACCCTTTTTATCTGAATATGACTACTAGCTTGGCCAATCTCTATTGACAAGTTACTATTCAAGTTCCTCTTGAATTAATAGTCTATGATCATGGCTTTAAACAATAAGAATTTCAAGCAATAAATTTTCAACTCAAAAAAAATCTTTATTTGTCCCAAAAATACTTGCAAGAAATTCAGCTATTGTATACTACACCACGATTAACAATTGATGACATGAAAATTAGTGTCCAGCAGAGTACTCTCTAAGATGTCTCTATGCTCCCACTGAATCTGTCGTCTCTTTTCACTTCATATTAGTCATTGAAGACATTATGCATAAAACTTTATTCAATTGGGTATCACATATCCAAGAACAATCGAAGTGACTGATTCGGATACACGAAGTCTCAATGAGGTCAACCTTGACCGTTTCCAAGTACCTGGGACAATTCCTTTTCCAGTGCCCAGTTTCCTAGCACTCAAAGAATTTGTCATCCTTGGATTTGAGTTCCCTGGTTCTAGGTTTTAGCTACTTGTTAGCTTTAACCTCCGGCTTGGAAACTTAATTTCCCGTTCGTCTGTTTCGATATCTTCTCTCCTTAATCATTCCCTCAGCAGTCTATAGCATCTGATGCAGCCCACTGATCATCTTCTACATGCATATTGTAACAAATTACAAATTGCTAAAATTCCGTCACTAAGGAATTGAGAATTAGATTCGTGGTCATTACCTATGTCACGGGATACCAAAGTCTGCTAAGATGATCCAGATAACCTTTCATCTTAAGCACATGGTGTCTAACAGTTGTTCCTTCTGCCATTCTGCAGGAGCTCAGAGCCCTTGTCGTATATGTTTCTCAGTCCGAGCCTGAGTCTGGAACATATCCTTTAGCTGGCGATACATCTGGCAAGCTGAGACGTCCATAAGGCTAGTCCGCAGCTCAGATGTCATGGTCTCTAGCATTAGACAGGCAACATTGACCGAATCCTCAGATGCTACTTGTGGAGATTTCTCTCCTCAACTGTAGCAGTCTCTGCAGGAGCAGGTTCTGGTGCCCTTTCCAGAATATACGACTTTCACTATGTACTCAGAACATTTGTCAGATTTTATTCCCTGTTCAGGAAGTTGCCTCTTCTGTACTCAAACGGAATTGTGTGTTTGGTTCGTATGGCCAGGAAAAACATCACACGCACACACATATGTGTGTGCGGCGTCCTTCACAACACATTAGGTCACACCTAATGATCATCATCTCTTTTTTTCATTTGGCCGTAAGTATATTATATATATATATATATATATATATATATATATATATATATATATATATATATATATATATTAATTAAAACTTTAATATATTAATATAATATATATCTTAATAATTATCTTTATTATTTAAACCTTATATAATTATCTCTATAATTATATATCTATTAAATAACATTTATCTTTTGTATATTATCTAATAATATATAAATGACTAGATAATTATTTATAATTATCTCTATTTATTTGCTTACAATTATCCATCTAGTTATCTAATAATCAGATGATAATATCAATTCAAATAAATACATCTTTTATTCAATATCCAATAATAAATAAAAGACTAGATAATTATCTTATAATTATCCATCTAGTTATCCAGCCATGATGCAGTAGTAATGTCATCTTTACACACCATATACTAACACTTCCATTATAGAAACAGATTCCAGAGTTAATGCCTTATCCTTAGAAAATTCTAGTACAAGTTCATGCTCATTTTTAAATTTATTTTCCAAAGAATGTGCATTCTTTTTCTCAGCTTTTAAAGAGTTTTCAAGACGTTTAAGCGTAGAGGCCATTTGCATTAAAGTATCTTCTAGCAAAAATGAAATATCATTATCAGAGTGAGGATTAGAGTCTACCTTAGGTGCCTCAGTATTCTAAGAATTTTCTGACTTATATCCTTCAGCTTCATCAACTCTGCTACATCATTCGCCTCCAATTGCCATTCATGCAATGTCCTCTCTTAGCTCATCATTAGAATTACCTTCTACAACTTTCACTTCATCATCTACTTGATCTGTCAGTCTTACCGAAATCTCATCCTCAGTAAGCATGGTTGTCTCACTCTTTTCATATTCTGACACATTCTTGAATGTATCTGAAAGAAAGCATATATGTGAATCCATGTCAAGTATATCCTCATCATCAAAAAGCTGAATCCGTTGATCGTCCTTGGCCATAAGAATTATTCACCACTAGTTTTCTGCACTCTCTGGCAAAGTGGTCTGGTTTTACGCAATTGTCACACCTCGTTACCCCGGTTGTCAATGAAGCGTGACATCGCGAAAGCGTAACCATAATCATAACGAATGACCACTATATGGACGTTTTCAAAAATACACCGATATAACTTTGAAATATAGAAATGTTTTACATAATCAACATCAGGTGTAAGTAGTTCGCAAGATAAAGATATTTAAATACATAATTAAATTAATCAAAATAATGCAAATAAATCTCCGATGGTTTGAAAAGTAATGCGACTCCAAAAGTACGGAAGCTTGAAAATATTTCCGATGCGGTGCACTTGCCTTAATTTCCTGAAAATACACGCTAAAATACGTCAATAAAATTGTTGGTCAGCTCATAGGTTTACACGTAAATCTGACTTGTATGGACAACAACAGTTGAGTTTGAATTTATAAAATCATAAATTCCATGTTATGTATTACAGATAAACCATCATGCAACCAAAACTTAATTAAATGAGTTTGCCCTGTGAAGTATTTCTGTACGTAATACCGTGTGTTGAATATATATGCATTCTGCCGTTAGCCGATTAAGAGTAACCCGAATGGGGGACATGACTTTTGATAGATCTATCCACAATATATTCGCGCTTACAAATAAATGCAATTAATGGTTCATGATTTGAGGGCTGATGGAAGCACATATGTAATACATAATAGAAATGATGTTGTTTCCGTGTCCATATAAAAACGTAGCATTATTTCAACCCCAAAACATAACAGTGTGAAAATAGGGGTCATGAGGACTCAACGAGCTTGTGATGACAAATATTTGCGTAAAATGCATATTAGCGTAGATTGATGGGTGATGCACCGGATGTGTTTAATCGAGTCCTAAATGATAATAGGGATTTAATAACTCTCATATATGATAATATGTGTATATATATAGGTTTTTATGTCTTAAATCACCCAACATTACAAGTTTATAAATAAAACCCACTTAAAACGTCAAGTTTATATATATATATATATATATATATATATATATATGTATATAATTTTCCAGCTTTTCGAAGGTTTTTCGGACTACTTTGAGGCTGTTTTTGACCAGGCTCCAAAACGATTTAGGCTTTGGTTTTCTTGGACATTAAACTACAATATACAAAGAATTTTTAAAGTCAAGAACGACCATTTTTCAAGATGTTTAGGTTAGGGAAAAAGCTTGTTGAAAACCCTATGTTGGCCATTTTTGAGCTGTCAAACTTTCGGGTTCCCAAATAATATCTGGGGGTTCTAAACCCCATAATAAATTATGAAAACTTCCAGATTTTTAGTTAATACATATATCTAACTTTTGAGAAAAGAATCAAATCATTTTGTTAAGTTATGAAATAGTTATGATTTTTCAAAGTCGGTGCAAGTTTTCTGCCGAAATTTCGTAGTTCATAAATCTTGAAATAACTAGTGATTCTTGTTGTTTATTCAAAGACTACTTATATAAAAGTTATAAAACACATATATATCACTAGTTTTTATAATATTTACACTTATATGATGTGTTTATATATTTATAAACACATTTGAAGAAAACAACTTAAAACAAAAACTAGTGATATATAAACTTGAGTTTTTATGAAACTTGTTGTTGTTGGTGATTATATATATATATATATATATATATTATGCAAGACTTATATAAACATTAATATAAGATGTTATGAGTTAGTAATTACTTACATTTATGAAATATAAGAAATCAAATGAGTGGAAGGATGGATTTTCAAGGATTTCACCAAGAACACCTTGCAAATGTGAAGAACACTTAAAAGAAAATTTTTGTGCCAAGGGTGTGTGTGTGTGGCCGGTTTTGGTGAGGAGGGAAAGAAGTTTTTGGTGTGAATAAAATGAAGAGAAAGCTCTCTATTTATAGAGAAAAAGTTGGTCTTTCAAAGTGGAGGTGGAGTGAAGTGTTGGATGACATGAAAGGGAGGTGTGTGTGAGATTTGATTCTGATGGTGTAAGGTTTTTGAAATAAAAAAATGAAGTCAACACCTATGACTTGTACCCACCTAGGGGCCGGCCATATGGTGTAATTATAGTGTATATTCTTTTTTTTTTTTGCATAAATGTATTAAGAATGTATTCTTGTATTGCCATTTTCTTGTAAATTCATAAATACTTTTGGATGCATTGTTTTAATGAATTGTTTTAGTCTTGCATAATTAATGTTAGTAATTGAATTAATGTATGATTAGTGTCACTAATCATAATTTAATTATGTACTTAGTTGAATTAATCCTTCATATCGTAAATCGATCGGATTAATTGATTTCCCGATTCATCGCACAGATGAGGATATTTTTCCCGGAACTGATCTTCACGTTCCAACGTAAACTCAGGACCTCGCTTAGAGTTCCATCTGACTTTTATTATTGGGATCCAGCTGTGCTTTAGTTTCTTGACTTCTCGGTCCATTATTTCCACGGGTTGTTCAATGAAGTTTAACTTATCATCCAGCTCCAGCTCGTCCATGGGTATAACGAGTGTTTCATCAGCCAGGCACTTCTTAAGGTTGGATACATGGAAGGTATTATGAACATTACTAAGCTCTGGGGGCAGATCGAGTCAGTAGGCTACCGGGCCAATTCTTTTGGTGATCTTGAATTGTCCGACATAATGAGGATTGAGTTTTCCTCGTTTCACAAAACGGATTACGCCTTTCCAAGGCGAGACTTTCAACATTACTTGATCTCCCTCTTGAAATTCCAAATCCTTCCGTCGAACATCGGCATAGCTTTCTGTCGATCCCGTGCGATCTTTAGTCGGTTCCCAATCTGGACTATCTTTTCTGTAGTCTCCTGGATGATCTCGGGTCTAGTGATTTGGCTATCTCCTACCTCAGCCCAACAAAGTGGTGACCGACACTTTCGCCCATAAAGTGCCTCGAATGGAGCTGTCTTAATACTAGAGTGATAGCTGTTGTTATAGGAAAACTCAACTAATGGCAGGTGCCTGTCCCAACTTTTGGCAAAGTCGATAACACATGCCCTTAGCATGTCTTCCAAGGTCTAAATCGTCCTTTCACTCTGCCTATCCGTCTGCGGGTGATGGGCTGTGCTCATGTCTAGGCGTGTACCCAACGCCTCTTGCAATGATTGCCAAAATCATGATGTGAACCGGCTGTCCCTATCTGATATAATTGATACAGGTACTCCATGCCTTGAGACGACTTCTTTAAGATAGATTCGTGTTAACTTATCCATCTTATTAGTCTCCTTGATGGGCAAGAAGTGTGCAGTCTTTGTAAGTCGATCCACAATCACCTAAATGGTGTCATAACCTCCAGAAGTCTTTGGCAACCTGGTGATGAAGTCCATGGTGATATTCTCCCACTTCTACTGGGGTATTTCTGGTTGAACCAACAATCCTGATAGTTTCTCGTGTTCAGCCTTAACTTTCAAACACGTTAAGCACTTGCTGACGTACCTAGCAATGTCAGCCTTCATGTTTGGCCACCAGTACAATCCCTTCAAGTCGTGAAACATCCTATCTGACCCTGGGTGAATAGCATATCTTGATTTATGCCCTTCATCAATGACCAACTTCCTTAACCCTCCGAATTTTGGTATCCAAATTCTGCTCATGAAGTACCGACTTCCATCTGACTTGATTTCAAACTGCTTATCCATTCCTCTCAAGGCCTCATTCAGCAGATTTCCCTCTTTGACTGCTTCCTCTTGTGCCTTGCGGACTTGAGAGTTTAGGTTTGACTGTATAGTCATGACCAAAGCTTCTACCCTTAAGGGTTTAACTCGTTCCTTCTGACTTAAAGCATCGACTACTACATTTGCCTTACCCGGATGATAACGGATCTCACAGTCATAATCGCTAAGCAGCTCAACCCAGCGTCGCTGCCTCATGTTTAATTCTTTCTAGTTTAGAATATGTTGAAGGCTCTTGTGATCTGTAAATACCATGCACGTCGTACCGTACATGTAGTGCCTCCATATCTTGAGAGCAAACACCACCGCTCCAAGCTCTAAATCGTGAGTCGTGTAGTTCACCTCATGAACCTTAAGTTGTCGCGATGCATAAGCGATAACCTTGTCTCTTTGCAATAACACACAACCAATCCATTGTGTGAGGCATCGCAGTAAACAACAAAATCTTCTGTTCCTTCTGGTAGGGACAGGATAGGTGCACTAGACAATCTTTGCTTCAACAGTTGGAATGCCGTTTCCTGATCTTCACCTCAGTTGTACTTTATGTCCTTTCGAGTCAATTCCGTTAAAGAATCAGCTATCTTCGAGAAGTTTTCTATCGCCTATAATAACTGGCAAGACCTAAGAACTGACGGATTTCAGTGGGGGTCCTAGGAGTTGCCCATTTCTTAATCGCCTTGATTTTTGATGGGTCTACTTGAATCCCTTTGCTATTGATAATATGTCCTAGTAATTTGAGTTCTCGGAGCCAAAATTCACACTTAGAGAATTTGGTGTACAACTGTTCTTTCTCTAGAAGCTCCAAAATTAACTTTAAATGTTGCTCATGCTCCTCCTTATTTTTGGAATAGATAAGGATATCGTCTATGAACACTATTATGAATTTTTCCAAATACGGTTTACACACTCGATTCATGAGTTCCATTAATACAGCTGGTGCATTGGTCAAACCGAATGGCATCACCTGAAATTCGTAATGTCCATAACGAGTTCTGAATGCTGTCTTAGGTATATCTTCTTCTCAAACTTTTACTTGATTATAACCGGATCCCAGATCAATCTTAGAGTAAAAACTAGATCCTTGAAGTTGATCGAATAAGTTGTCGATTCTGGGAAGAGGGTATCGGTTTTTGATCGTTAACTGGTTCAGCTCTCGGTAATCGATGTACATCCTAAAGGATCCGTCTTTCTTTTTGACAAATAAGACTTGAGCTCCCCAAGGTGAGGAACTTGGTCGGATGAATCCTTTCTCCAACAGTTCTTGCAACTGATTAGATAACTCTTGCATCTCTGACGTTTCCAATCGGTAGGGTGCTCGTGCGACAGGTGCAGCTCTAGGCACCAAGTCAATCTGAAATTCTACTTGCCTAGTTGGTGGAAGTCCAGGCAAGTGTTCAGGAAAGACTTTTGGGTAGTCACGAACTACAGGGATTTCTTCGAGTCGCTTCTCCTTCGATTCCTTTTCCACTAGCTGAACTAACACTACTTGACAACCCCTTCGAAGGCATTTCAGCATTCTTAGACCACAGATGACGTTCAACTAGCGATTCTTCCTTTCTCCTTGGACTGTGAGGACTTTCCTTTTCTTAAGTGGTATTCTTACGACTTTCTTACCACATAAGATTTCGGCATGGTTGTCTGACAACCAATCCATACCAATAACTACATTGAAGCTTTCGAGTTCAATAGGCATTAAGTTTATCTTAAAGGGATGATCTGCCAATTTTAGTGTGCACTCCTTAATTATACTATTCGCTTCAATTAACTTTACGTCAGCTAATTCTACGGCATAAGCATTTTCTAATGGGGTAAGAGTTGCATTCAGTTGTTCACTAATCTTAGCAGATATAAAACTTCTATAAGCCCAGTATCAAATAGCACATAAGCATACATATCATTAAGAAGAAATGTGCCCGTCACTACATTGGGATCCTGACGAGCGTCCCTTGCTCCCATTACAAAAGCTCTCCCTTAAGCTCCACCGTTGTTCCTTAACTTGGGGAAATCCTTCTTGAAATGCCCAGTGTTCCCACATTCAAATCAGCTTCTTGGCGTGCCGCTGCTGCCTCCGTTGGCGTTAAGTGCAGTCTTGGGTCAGATGACCGAGCTTCTTACATTTCTCGCAAGGGGTTGGACAGGGACCTACATGATGGTAGGTGCATCGATTACACCATGGTTTAGTACCGGTATAGCCCTTCCTAGACTCAGTTCCGGCGACAAAAGCTTTGATTGTTTCAGGCTTTTTCGTCTATGAACCCGAACTTTTCCCTGATCTATCTTCCTACTTCCTCTTGTTCTCCCTAGTTTTGGGCTCGTTCCTTCGGGCCAGTTGGTCCATCAAATTATTCACCATTCGAATGGCGTTCTGGATAGTAGTTGGGTTGGATGCGGTAACATTTCCTTGGATTTGGGGGGCGAGTCCCCAAATGTAGCGCTCAATTTTCTTGTATTCCGGAGTGACCATCTGTGGGCACAATAGACTCAACTCATGAAAACGGTTTGTGTATCCTGCTACATCCGTTCCTTTCATATCCAGATTTCAGAACTCTGACTCCATCTTTTGTAGCTCATTTCTCGGGCAATGCTCGTCGGTCATCATTTGGTTTAACTCGGTCCAAGCGAGTTGGTAAGCTGTATCAATTCCCACAGACTGGGCATAAAAATTCCACCATGAAGGCACCATTTTGAAGAGTGTGGGTGGCGAACTTGACCTTCACATCCTCGATGCAACCACTGATGCGAAACACAGACTCCAGTTTCTCGAACCAATGAACTAGCCCGACAGCACCTTCTGTTCCGTTGAAGTATCAAGGCTTACAGCTTAAAAAATCCTTTGATTTCACACCCCTTCTGGTTTGAATCAGATCCTCCCGTGGTGCGACTAGCACCTCCGTCGCCATTTGCGGTGCTGTTTCTGTTGGTTTCATAGGTGGCTATAGTTGCTGCCACTCGTTGTGCGACCAATTGTTCTATCTCAGCGGTGTTCATAGCTCTCTTTGGCGGCATTATCTTAAAGTTTAAAGAAAAGAGCATAGTGTAAGAAGTTGAGTCTAAAAGATTTATATTTTTCTTAAGGCATAGTTCTATTATCATCAAACACATATTCATAAATAACTTGCAATTTTCATTAATCATTCATATATTTCTTACATTGGGGCGGGTTATTACCCGAAAATTTTTAGTCCTACACTATTACATAATACTTTCCTAACATTACAAAGATAGAGGAGGGGGAACTAGGTGTGGGAGTGATCGGGGGTCTCTCCCTTTTCCAATGTGTTGAGGCACTGAGTCAGCTTCTCATTACGGGCCTCGCTCTCGGCTAATCGTTGTCGGAGCTCATCTAGCCCAGCCTGTTGGATGGTGAGGGCGTGCTGGTTAGCCCAGTATAGGTTGGAGTTTTGTAACTCCTCCCGCTCTAAACGAGCGGTCATTTCTCCGATCTCTTTGTTAAGCAACCGAAGTTGGAGATCGTGCCTTGAAGACCGTGCTACCAAGAGTGGTATGGTCTGTTCGGCGGTTCTTGGGTGACTGGTGGGGTAGGCACGGAGGATGGTCCTCCGATCTCAAAGTGGGAGGGGATTCCCACCTCCCGCCTCCATTCTTGGAGGGTCTCGGGCATCCAGACCAATCTTCGGGTGTTTGCCCGTCGTTGCTGTGGCAGTGGACTTGGTCGGGGAGCCGGTATGGGGATAGACTCCCGCCTCGACATGAAAACTCTTTTGCGGGCCGTGAACTTCATCCTAGGTCCATCGTGGTGAGATGGTACAGGTGGGGGATATGGGATGTGAGAGGGGGCCACCGGGGATGGTGGGTCCTCTCCGGATGGTTCTCCCCATCCGCTGGAGGATTTCTCTTCTTCCATGGGTTCCTCCTCGTCTGACTCTTCCATGGGTTCCTTGTCTTCCGAGGGGTCTTCCTCCTCAGTAAACACCTCCGGGTTGTATCGGCTGGGGGGGATATGCTCCTCTTCCAAGTCAGACAAAATGAATACAACTTGGTTTGACATGTTTTCTGCTATCAAGGTCCATTTATAGTCTTTAAGTTAGTTACAAAATATTTTCAAAAATCAGTAAAACTTAGATGCAGTTATAGTGTAGGGTACTAATGCAACCTAGTTCGCTATTGATACCAATCTGTCATACCCCGTTACCCCGGTTGGCAACGAAGCGTGAAATATAGAAATGTTTTAAAATACATCGATATAACTTTGAAATATAGAAATGTTTTACATAATCAACATAAGGTGTAAGTAGTTCGCAAGATAAAGAGATTTAAATACATAATTAAATTAATCAAAATAATGCAAATAAATCTCCGATGGTTTGAAAAGTAATGCGAGTCCAAAGGTACGGAAGCTTGAAAATATTTAAGATGCAGTGCACTTGCCTTAATTTCCTGAAAATACACGCTAAAATACGTCAACAAAATTGTTGTTGAGCTCATAGGTTTACACGTAAATCTGACTTGTATGGACAACAACAGTTGATTTTTGAATTTATAAAATCATAAATTCCATGTTATGTATTACATATAAACCAACATGCAACCGAAGCTTAGTTAAATGAGTTTTCCCTGTGCAGTATTCCCGTACGTAATACCGTGTGTTGAATATATATGCATTCCGCCGTTAGCCGATTAAGACTAACCCGAATGGGGGACATGACTCCCGATAGATCTATCCACAATATATTTGCGCTTATAAATAAATGCAATTAACGGTTCATGTTTTGAGGGCTGATGGAACCACATGTGTAATACATAATAGAAATGAAGTTGTTTCCGTGTCCGTATGAAAACGTAGAATGTATTTCAACCCCAAAACATAACAGTGTGAAAATAGGGGCTATGAGGACTCATCGAGCTTGTGATGGCAAATATTTGCGTAAAATGCAAATTAGCGTAGATTGATGGGTGATGCACCGGATGTGTTTAATCGAGTCCTAAATGATAATAGGGACTTAATAACTCTCATATATGATAATAGGTATATATATAGGTTTTTATGTCTTAAATCACCCAACATTACAAGTTTATAAATAAAACCCACTTAAAACGTCAAGTTTATGTATATATATATATATATATATATATATATATATATATATATATATATATATATATATATATATATATATATATATATATATATATATATATATATATATATATATATATATATATATATACATATATATATTTATATGTATATATGTAAATATGTATATATATATATATAATTTTCCAGCTTGTCGAAGGTTTTTCGTCCTACTTTGAGGCTGTTTTTGACCAGGCTTCAAAATGATTTAGGCTTTGGTTTTTTGGACATTAAACTACTATATACAAAGAATTTTTAAAGTCAAGAACGGCCATTTTTCGAGATGTTTAGGTTAGGGAAAAAGCTTGTTGAAACCCTATGTTGGCCATTTTTGAGCTGTCAAACTTTCGGATTCCCAAATAAAATCTGGGGGTTCTAAACCCCATAATAATGAAAACTTCTAGATTTTTAGTTAAGACATAGATCTAACTTTTGAGACAAGAATCAACTCATTTTATTAAGTTATGAATTAGTTAGGATTTTTCAAAGTCGATGCAACTTTTCTGCTGAAATTCTGTAGTTGATAAACTTGAAATAACTAGTGATTCTTGTTGTTTATTCAAGACTACTTATATAAAACTTATAAAACACATACATATCACTTGTTTTCATAATATTTACACTTATATGATGTGTCTATTTATTTATAAACACATTTGAAGAAAACAGCTTAAAATAAAAACTAGTGATTTATAAACTTGAGTTTTTATGAAACTTGTTGTTGTTGGTGATTATATATATATTATGCAAGACTTATATAAACAATCATATAACATGTTATGAGTTAGTATTTACTTACTTTGATGAAATATAAGAAAGCAAATGAGTGGAAGGTTGGATCTTCAAGGATTTCACCAAAAACACCTTGCAAATGTGAAAAACACTTAAAAGAAAATTTGTGTGCCAAGGGTGTGTGTGTGTGTGGCCGGTTTTTGTGAGGAGAGAAGGAAGTTTTTGGTGTGAATAAAATGAAGAGAAAGCTCTCTATATATAGAGAAAAAGTTGGTCCTTCAAAGTGGAGGTGGAGTGAAGTGTTGGATGAGATGAAAGGGACGTGTGTGTGAAAGATTTGATTGTGATGGTGTAAGGTTTTTGAAATATGCAAATGATGTCAACACCTATGACAGTATGACTTGTACCCACCTAGGGGCCGGCCATATGGTGTAATTATAGTGTATTTTCATTTTTTTTGTATAAATGTATTTTGAATGTATTATTGTATTTCCATTTTCTAGTAAATTCATAAATACTTTTGGATGCAATGTTTTAATGAATTGTTTTAGTCTTGCATATTAATGTTAGTAATTGTATTAGTGTATAATTAGTGTCACTAATAATAATAAAATTATGTACTTAGTTGAATTAATCCTTCATATCGTAGATCGATCGGATTACTTGATTTTTCGATTCATCGCACCGATGAATTTGATTCTAATTGAGTTGAATTTCTTCATGAACCTTGTTAATCACTTGGATTAATTTCTAATTCCCACTGATTAGGTTATAATTAGCTATTAAATACGGTTTAGGTCGTAGTTGCTAACCTGGTTTATTGCCGGATGTTACAGCAATTGTAACACTTTTACTCTTTTTCTATAGCCACAGACTTTTCCTTTTTATCGTACTTGTCGTATTTCTTTCCACTGCATTCTTCAGCCTTTTCATATTTTTCATACTTGTCACGTTTCTCATACTTCTGTGATCCATTTTTATATCGTAGCTTATAATTTGTTGGCTTCCGATAAAACTTATTTTGAAATGTCATGAGATTGTTTCTTGCTCTGTTCGTTGCCGCTTACCTGATCCTCTCATTAATTTTAATTACTCATTACAGATGGATTTGGTGGTTTTGTTGTTTGTCACACTGATGTAGATATCATTTGGAATAGACAGCAACAGAAACTTTCTAGCAGTCTTATCACCTTGAACATGAAGAACATTAATAACAATAATATGAATATGATAATACCTTTAAAGAACAATCAAAGCAAATATGATTAACCTCAATAATCTGTAAACGTACGTTCAATGCTTGAAATGGGTTACAAATGAAAACCCTAATGCATCTATTTAAAAGTAAAACAAAGGCTTGGCTTCAAATACAAGAACCATAACCCATGGGTTAACCTTTTAGGTCTTTTAACCCATTTACACATAAGTTTGAATCCTTACATATTTGCCGGAAAACAAAGTCTTGTTTATACATATAGAACCCTAAAACTATCACAACTTAAGATCTAACATTCTGCCCCTTTGTGATTAGCTTTCAGACTGTGGCTTCAGATTCATCACCAGATTCCCTTGATCAAATTATTTATCGAGATGTCTGATCGTCTTTCTGTATTCTAACTTATCTTAGACTTCTTGTTGAAAGTCTCTGACAAGTTTTAACACAACTTTTAACTCCCATTCTTTAGGCGCTTCTTTTAGATTTTCAATTCTGATCATCAACATTTTGCACACCATGTAAAGTGTACCATCAGAGTATTTCTCAGGCTTGTCTCTCCTGATGAATGTTTTCTACCTTCGTGAGTTCAGATAGACCATCCCGACTGTCGGTGAGTTGGTAACTTTTGATACTGGTAGGAAGTCGAGTCCTGGAGTGTCTTGATTTGGAGCAAGCAGATTCACCTATCTTTGTCTTGCCTCTAACGCCATTTGGAAATAAAAAATAAGTGACATTGTTAGATTTCAGCGTAGAAACTTGACAATGCTTCCCTGTGCATTGCAATGAACTGGATCCATTCTTTTATCATGCAAGAGATGTAGAGATAGAAATTCAAGATCCTGCAAAAACAAGTTGGAAAAATTTGCCTATGAGAATTCTGAGAAAGACTTGTCTTCTCGTTCCACTTGAAAGATAAGGTGGAATATGCTCAAACATTTGCCGAACTAAATTTTAACGACTTTCACAATTGGAGATCGATTTCTCACAGTCACCATGCTTTTCCTCAGGGCTCCAACCATGGCAACATATACGGATCTGTCTCTTTGTTCCATGCCCTCAAGAGACCAAATCAAATCTGCTCTAATAGTCTTTAATTCTTTAACAAACATCATCCTGTACTTTTCATTCATGTAGGGACTCCGCACCCTTCGCTTTACCCAGTTGACAGCTTGGGCAGTTAGCCTTTCGGTGTGTCGCCCCAATCATATTTTAGAAAAGGTAACACCTCCAGACGACCCTGCTTGCAGCCTTGTGATCTCTCTAAGTACAGTAGGTGCAGTAGATGAAGCAGTTAGAATATCTAACTGTTCTTGGAATATTGGAAACCTTCGAGAAGACTCAGTGGGCTCGACATATTGATTAGGAATCATCGTAATCTTCATTGGACTGGTGGAGGCTTGGTGGACTGGTTAAGTTGGAGCTGCTGTTGAAATTGGAGTGGGAGTTGGAGGTACCAGATGTGACACCCTTGCCATAATAACCACAATCACAACACCCAGGATTAATCCATACAACTCTTGATTAAACAATGATGTGAAGACTTTGTACAATACGGGAAAATAAAATACAAAATTAAATTACAAGAGTCAAACACCCTATGGTGCTATAAGGATCCAGTTTTAGACAACATACTCAATAATTTATTACAAATATCCAAAATATTACAACATTGCTCCCGTGTTTCAGTTACCAATTAAGTAGTATTGGTCCTCAAAGACTTCAATAAACGACCTAGCTAGAAGGTCCGTCAGCGGATTCTTATTTTCCTGGAAAAATGTGAGCAACTACGGGGTAAGCAAATCCTAGTGAGTACAAAGATTATACATTCTATAGGTATTTATGAAGCACACAAGAGTAACACCGGCAACAAACGCCGTATACTCTCTTCATACACAAAGTACGGAAATGAGCTGGTGCTCCATCGTGCCATTACATGGCAACACACATTCAATTGAGGCGATAATTACCATCGGGATGCTATACCTGCCCATCGGGAGCTCGAAGGGATCAGCTCTAGGTCATATTGCCACGGTAGCATCGATTTACCAATTATGGCTCGCAAGCCCATCAGATGATGCACAACAAAGAAAATGGACATGCAACAATCGACAATGTGCATCAACACAAACGCTAGTTACTTGAATGCAAAATGAAATGAATCAACATCCCTAAATGAACAACAACTATCAAAAAATAAAAGTAGACATATACAATTCTAAGTATTCACTATGGGTGCGTTAATAACTTCAGTTATTATTATTTGTCTTCGGGATTTCAACTGGATTCTAAAAGTACCCCACTGTGTGTTAAACAACACCACAAGGGACCTGTTACATTTCCATATGAAAATACCACTAATGATCGCATCATCAAAACTCTTATCAAGTGTCACAATTTAAACTGTAAATCTCTCGGATTCGTCATCCGGAATTCATATTTAAACCCATTATTTGGTTTGTTATTAAGCCCAAAGAAGCCATCATTATATACCTTAACATGGCATAAAAGATATCCCAAAAGTTCAATTAATAAACCATAAGTTTGGGTCCTTTAGAACCAGAAACGAAATTTGCATCAGCTGGGACCGACTCAGCGAGTGCAGTCGCTACTAGAATCTCAAACAAGAACCGAGATGAACTCGAAGACAGAACCCTCCAGTCTAGGCGGATTTCTTCCCTTTTCTAGCGAAACAGCCCAAGCGCAAGCAAGCTTGGCCGCCCAGCGTCCTCAAATCATTCAATTCAAGAAAGTTCCAAACCAATCTCTGGCACTTGGTAAAGATTTGCCACTTGACTCGCCAAGTCGAGGTCCGGAATTCGGATCTCGGCGGGATTTCGCTAGTACCCGAGAAATAACCCAAATACTTGACTTGAATTGACTCATCCGAATTTTTGGTTTCCATCCGAGTCCGGGTCCCATCCGAATTCGGGGCCTGTCCGAGTTCGGATCTAACACATAGCTATTTTACTATTTTTTATTGGTGTTCTTGGCGACTCGCCGAGTTGTCTTGCAGAACTGCAGGTCGCAGCTACGGGTTTAAGTAGAAATTCACCAAAATCAATTTGTTACCACATCCAATCCATAGATATGTTATATTAACATTGTTGGGGTGTTTCTACATTATTTTCCCCATCATAAACATGTTAATTCATCCATATTTGTCCAAAATAAAGATATTTTCTCATGAACACAAAAAGTTATAAAAATTCGGATTTCTCACCTTTTTGGAAGAATTAACCAACGATTCTTGTTTCTTTGACTTCTAAGAACTTCAATTTATGTTTTTCAACTGATATAACATACATGCAACAACATTTCTTCAGATTCAAAAATCCGACTTTTGCATTTTAAATTCTCCAAAATAAAAACTCAAACTTAGAAACTATTTTCTTACCTTGATTCTGCTTGATACTTGTTAAATCGACTTTAATCCATGAATTTTCCTACGAATTTTGATCTCCAGCAGATTGAGAGAGAGTTGTTTGTGTGTCTCTTGAGAGAAAGAGTTGGTAAAAATGAATATGAAAGACAAAGGGTTTTTTTATTCATCATTTCCAGCTTTTGGCACATTTAACCCCTCCACTTATTTGATTTCATTAAATAAAGATTTCATCTTTATTTTATCATTACTAAAACTTCTAATTATTTATTCTTACTTAATAAATTGAAATTCCAAAATTTCTTAATTTCGTAACATAGCAACCAACTTTTAAATTTCTGAATACGAAACTTTCATATATAATCCAACTTGATTACATTAAATTCTAAATTTAAACTAATTATCCTCAATTACAATAATTAACTAATTTGAACTAATTATCCTCATCAGCATACTCAATTCTCAAGGCTTCTTTTATCAGAATTTCTATAGCTTCCTATTCCTCTTCATCAGAGTCTATGATGATGACTTCGTTAGGGTCGAACATCCTCAGAGGAACAGCAGCAAGAATTTCTTCATCCTCAACACAAACTGAAACTTATAATTGATCCTCCCAAACTGAGAAGGTTAACTGAGCTCCTGAGTTTGATTCCTCAAGAGACTCAGTTGGAAGCTTACCTTCTGATTGTTTTGGCGCTGGTTGGCGAGATGGAGCTCATGGTTTTGGACTTGATGAAGCTGATTGTTTAAAAATCATGGGGGCTTTTCCAGCTGCCCTTGCCCATTTCTCCCCCTCATGAAGATCAGGATCATCCTTATCATCATATATTCTTTTGATGCCTTGGGCAGAGATATGGCAGGAATCGGCTATGACTTTTAAGCGCTCGCCCATTTGGAGAACTAGCAGATTCTATTGTCTAGAGGACTCGGATGCCTCATTGTTGAGAATCTCAAGAATTAAAGCGTTGGTGGATGAAAGGTTTGACGATGCTTTTAGTAGTAAATAGAAAGAACGCTTGGCGTCATCAAGCATTGGGATGGCAGGATTTGCTGGCTGTTGGGTCTTGAACGTATACATGTCACTTAGTTGCTGCAACATGAGGGCTTGGAATTCTGCAAACTCTGATTTCGACACGAAGTCACCGTCACCCGGAGCCACTTAGGCTTTCCGTATGCATCGAGGGAGTCTCAGTAGAGGTTCATTGATGGCTTGTGTTCACAACTGGCAGTGATGTATCTGTGACAGGACTTCCACTCATCATCACCAGCACATTTGTAGTGTGCATGGCTCCAACTGTTCCAGCAACATCACTTAGACGTTGTGTATGAATCGACTCGAGTGTCCTAGCCAAATATATGTCAATTGCAAAAGGCTCTAGACTCGATTGTGCATGAAATGATATCGGTGACAGGGGATCTTGTCGACCTTGTTCAATATTTGCGGACTCTAAATGAGTCGATGATAGCGTATATTTTATTTCGCTTTGTGAAATTGGAACACAGGCTTGTTAGAAGCCGGTGAGTGGATAGGGGGGTTGGTGCATGCATCACTGTGCTAGAGGCGGCTTCTTCAATACCGGCATCCAACATATGGGCACCAGTAGTAGTAGATGTGGGTGCCCGACTTATACGTGGTTGGGTACTCTCCACTATTGTCCTGACTCCCCCTCGACTCTTGATAATATCTCTCAAAGTAGCGAGAGCACGAGTAGGAATTAGAGCTGGGGGAGTAACATCATCATTAGTGTCGTCATCATTTGGAGACGGAGGAGATGGAATTCTTACTGGAGATAGGTGAACTGAATGAGTCTCCTCACTTCCTCTATCTCCTTTCGCGGCCTTAGGCTGTCTACCTTCGTAGCCCCTTTCCTCAACATTCTCTGTCTCCACTCCCCTTAAACCTAGTGTTGGTACACCCTGTGTGACGATAGCAGTCTAGATATGTAATAGATAGATATTTATAATAGATGAGGCTTTATTAATACAAGTTATATGTGTTACTTCATAATTACGTATGATGTCTACCTTTGCATGTTAAGTTCTAGACCATCATGATAAGTTCTAGAGTATCAAGTTAAATTCTAGACTAACCAATTAAGTTCTAGAGTGTGATGATAAGTTCTAGAGGATCAAGATAAGTTCTAGACTATGAAGATAAGTTCTATCGCTAAGGTTCGAACTTAACCCTACCCAGACGAACTTAGTGAAGCTAAGTTCGTAGGGTATTGGGCATGTTCATGGGCTTGGGCCTAAACGAACTTAATGGGTTTAGTTCGAACTTAATTGATATAATTAGGACTTGATCCGTTTTATTTGATAATATTTGATAATTACGAGTTTTAGAGCTCTGCAAGTGCACGTGCGAGCTAGAAAGTGATCAGAGAGCTTTTCTTGGAGCAATATACCGTGTGGGGCCGTTTCTTACATAGACTAACATAGTGTTCGTCTCCGGTTTCCGGGTGTGATCGATCCGTTAAGCGTCTAACGAGGATTCCGCACTTGTTGGACGGCATCGCGTCAAGATCAGATTTGTAGACGTAGTGACCTTACAAGGGGTATCAGAGCCAGCGTGATTGTTCTTCGTGTTATTCACGTTTGGTGAACGTTCAAAAGGTTTCGTGACGTTTTTACCGGATAAATCACTTATTTTCAAAGTTTTCAGAGTTCTACAAGCAAGTTTATTGGAAAACATTCATATTAGTTCATCTTTTCAGTCGAAATCATTGTTTTTTATCTTAAAAACATTGGTTTAATCTGAAATCTTGAAAAAATAAAATTTTTGGCCGTTTCTCGAACTTGCGGCGCTCGAACATAGGGGTTGTATTTGGGTACTTTGAACTTGTCATAGTACGCTCCTCTCGAACTTGATTTAGGGTTTTTCGAATTTATTTGGGTTTCGAACTTATCAGAAACTTCAAAGTTGTTTTGGATTCGATTTTGTTGAGTCTCGAACTTAGTTGGAATTTGAAGTTGAGGTTGGTTCGAACTTGTCCGAAGTTCGTATGGTTTTTCAAACTTGAGGCTATTCAAACCTATCAGTAGAATTATGGTTTTCTCGAACTTGCAGGCTTTCAAACTTGTTGATTTCGAACTTAACACAATTCGAATTTAATTTACCAAACGAAATTAAAATTTAAAATTATATGAACTTATTTAAGTACGTAAGATTTGTTTTAAATTTATTTTTAAACTAAATTATTTATGTTCGAAAAGAAAACGTTTTAGAAGAATTACGAGTTTGCATAAATTTTTGGAAATGGACCATGAAGTAGGCAAAGCTAACTCCCCACCCAAGCTGATGAAGTTAGCAGATTATTACTGGTGGAAGGACATATTTGCAGACTTCACCAGATTTGGTATGTGGATATGCATCGACGAAGGATACGTTCCCCTGACACAAGAGCTTGAGGGTGGATTAAAAGTTTTGACGTATCAGAATATGAAAAATGATGACAAAAAGATTTATGAGGCCAAGAATCGAGCTTTTTTGTCAATTAGAATGATACTACCTCAAGAGATTCTACACACACTTAGAAATCACAAAACTTTTAACGAACTTTGGGACGCTGTAGAGAAGAGGTGTGAGTGAAATCCCAAGGTAAGAAAGGGGAAAACGGAGTTGTTAAAGCAACAATTTGCGATATTCAAGGCACTGAAGAATGAGACCTTGGATGAAACAATTACTAGATTCTATCATCTACTAACAGAACTTGATAATCAAAGTGTGGAGTATCAAGAAACCGAAAAGATAAAGAAACTTCTGGATGCTTTACCTGCTAAGTGGGAGATGTACACGGCGCTGATAAAGCATGATGAAGACATATTTGAAACTCTCACTCTGGAAGAGGTAATTGGAACGTTAAGGGCCTACAACTTCAAGTTGCAGAAGAAGAAATGGATTTTGATCAAACACATGATCTGGAAATGTACTTCGGGAAGTCAAAGTCCTCAATTACTAGTGAACTGAAGTCAGGGGCCACAACATTCTTTTCTGGAGAAGAGTCAATACCAGTTGAAGCTAAAGAATCTGGTAGTTGAGCCTTCTTAGGGTTTTCTAAACAGGAACAAAAACCACAACACTCAGTATCAACCTCTCAAGGTTTTCCAAGATGCCGATGAGTGCTAAATCAGCTGAGGAGCATTTTGAATCTCCTAGCTTCGTTTTAGAAGCATACGGCAACTGCATTCAAGGTAAAATCAATGATCCAGCTCTGTGGGAAGAGGACTATGATCAGGTAGATTCGGACGACTTAGAGCAGATGGACCTACAATGGCAACTTGCCATGGTGACGCAAATGGTCAAGAGATTATGAAGAGAACGGGTAGGAATCTGAGTGTGAGTAACAATGTTGGTTTTAACAAGTCAAAGGTGAAATGCAACAATTGTCAAGGACTGGGACATTTTGCTAGCGAGTGTCAACGGCCAATGGTGGAGAATTATCAGAATCAGAATCAAGGAAGACAAATTTCTGGTAATTCAGGGAATCAAGCTGTGATAGGTGGCCTGTTAACGAACGTATCTTCTAATAGACAGCTAGATGGAACTTATGATTTGAGTACTCATCCGGAGTCAAATGCCAGAGCTTTTATGGATGAGGTAACTGAGACCGATGAAAAAGCTGAAGCAGAAAAGGAGGACACCCAGCAGTCCGATTCAATTCCTTTGTTGGTGGAAAAGTCTGAGGAGCAAACCACTCTGGAGTTTGCAGCTCAAATGGCTAAGGTGGAATCAGATCGCAAAAAGGTAACTCTTAACTTTTCTACATTTCATGACTTATGTGTTTTATGTGCTACATTAAATGATAGATTGAATCTAGTGCTAGAAACACATAACACCATGACAGCTCAAATCGAATCATTAAAATCGGATAATGCTAGTCTTCTAGATATTAAGGAAGATTTAAGGGCAGAAATGAAAGCTGATGCTCATGATGTGATAGTTCAAAAAGATAAGTTGAGTGAACAATGTGTCAGGTTAGAACTAATGTATGAGCATGTAGAATCATTGACCAAAGAAATCACACTTAAGGATGTAGAACTAGCTGAAGCTAGAGTTATGGTTGCAGAGGCCAATAGCAAACTTTAAAAGTTTAGGAAATCATCCCTAAATATAGGCAAAATATTAAATGCTCAGAGGAAACCAGTGGGCCTAGGTTATTAGGAAAGTCCTCCACCGTTCAACAATAACTATGTGCCTCAACCTCAGGATAAGACCACAGAAACGGTTGAATTAGAGGTAGCAACTACAACTGAAACTAATAAGGTATCATCAACTAAGGTGTCAACCACAATCCCTAAGATTAAGAAAGTTAAGTTTGTGCAGTCTGCTAGTGACACTAAACTAGAAGAGGAAAACTTGTAAATGATAATAATCAAGAGGTTGTAAACACTATAGTTGAACCAATAGAACATGACACTAGTGAGACACCTAAGTCAAAGGGTACCTATAAGAAGCTAATTGATAAAATGTCTTGCTTCAGATGTCATGAGAAAGGTCACGTTGCGTCTAGTTGTCCCTATAAAAAAGTAGAGTCTACATCGATAGAAGGGAAACCAGACCAACCAGCCTTAAAGTCAGTACCTAGCATTGCAAGTACAAGCAGTTCTCAACGTACTGAGAAGAACTTCAATGCAATACCACGGGTAGCTGCTAAACAAATACCGGTGTCGGTCAGACAGAATGAAGTGATTAGGACTAATTCACCGAATAGAGTCCCTAGTCAATCTAGGTCAGGACCACAACCAGTCTATAAGAGTACTACACCTAAGAGGAGTTACACTCCAGTTAGGTCACATACCCCTAACAGACATTAGACACCCGGAAGAGCCCAAGGATATAACAATGAAATGGACTATAATAGAAATTATTCTAGGTCTCAACCGCAAATGACAACACAAAGGCCTAGAGTGAATATTAATCACTCAGCACCACAACAGGTTCTTAATCAAAAACACAAGTCACCTAAAAGAAGAGATGGGTATTTGTAAGAGTTCAAGTATGTGGATGAGAATGGTATTACCAAGTCAGTAATGGCTTGGGATCCACGTGATAACTAACTTGTTTTCTTTCATGTGCAGGAGTTAACTACACGTGTTAACAACAAATGGTTCATCGATAGTGGTTGTTCTCGTCACATGACAGGGGAAAGAAGTCTACTGACGGACTTCAAGGGTGGGAACAAGGGACTTGTGTAATTTGCTAGGAATAAGGGAGGAAATATCACTGAAACAGGAGTAGTAACTAATGGGACGATCACTCTTGATCAAGTCTACCATGTAGATACACTTGATCACAATCTCATTAGTGTCTCTCAGATTTGTGATAAGAGGAACTCAGTGATCTTTACAGAAAAAGAAGCGTTAGTGCTAAAGTCGGGATTCAAGATGTGACACCCTTGCCAAAATAACCACCATTTACAATACACCCAGGATTAAGCACCAATCACAGGATTACATAATGATCTTAATACTTAATAAGTGCGGAAATATTAAAGTACATAATAAAAATAATACAACTGTTTTAAACACGCTACGGTGCTACAAGGTTTCATGTCTAAGTGTACATACTCAAAATTTATTACAACATCCCAAACATATTTCAACAATAACCCCATGATTCAGTTACCAAGATGAGTAGCAGATATCTTCAATTACTTCAACAGACGACCTAGCTAGAAGGTCCAGCGGCAGACAAAAAGGCACATGAGCCGCAGCTCCTACGAGCCCAAAGCTCGGCATTTAAACCAACCATCTGAGACAGACAAAACATCGGGGATGACTTACTGCCTACCAGGAACCACGAAGGGATCAGCTCCGGGTCATATAGCGCAGTAACATAGGAATACAGATGCGACCCGCCGGTCCATCGATAGATGCACAACAAAAGAACGGACATGCAACAAGATCAATGTGCATGTAAGTGTACGCAAGTTAGTAGAATTCCAAACGAAAGTGAAACAACATGTCTCAGCAGGCAATAGCTAACATAAAGCAGATATAAACATGCGAAATCATATGTACTCACAGTGGGTGCGTAGTTAATAGCAAAAAATTTTATTTCTCCTCGGGCTTTCAACCGGATCCACAAAGTACCCCATTGTGGGTTAAACGACACCACAAGGGACCTGGTAAGTTAGTTGTAACAAAACATTGTGTCAATAACTGCTTAATTTCATAAAACTTAATTTTATAAGTTTTGTAGCATTTGACTTGAAATTCGGATCCCATGCCCGAATTCGGACCTAACCCGAATTCGGAACCCATCTGAATTGGGACTATCTTAAAATTCGGACTACATCCGAGCTCGGTCCACATACAAGTTCGGACCACATACAAGTTCAAACCACATACACGTTCGGACCACATACTAGTTCGGACCCTAACCGGAATTCAAAACTTGGAAATATTTTTCTGTTTGTATATCTGAAGTCCGGATGTCATCCGAATTCGGATCATCCGTATTCATACTTGTGCAGATTTGTCATTTTTTCCAGATTTAATTCCATCATTTTTGTACTAATTCAATGCATGAAACAACTAATGCCAACTTAAATACATTTATTTCCAACACTTTTAACACTAGTATTAACACTTTTATATACCAATTCAAATCCTTTTTGACCATTTTTGTACAACCGTGAACACACACACTCAAAACACACACTAAATTCTTAAAATCATACTTTGAGGTTAATTCAAGACCTGAAATTCGATACATAGCATCCTAAACAATCGATTTAAACATCTACATAAGAAAATCATACATGCAACAACATATGAAAACCCGAATCTGTGATTCAGTTTTCATCAAAAACCGATTATAAATGCTCACAAATCTGAAAATTAAAGGATTCTTACCTCAAATCTTTGATTGCAGTGTTTGTAGTTCCTTCCTAGCAATCTAAATTCCAATTTTTAGACTTCAATTCCAACTTTTGATGATCTTTAATTGTTTAGAGAGAGAGAGTCGAGAGAGAGTTTGAGTTTTAGAGAGAGAGTGAGATACTTAAAATGAAAGACTATTGAGTCTTTTATACTCCACTTTCGGTTATTGGCACAACTAACCCCTCAACTTATATGATTTCATTAAATACTGATTTCCCACCTTAATTTATCATCACCAACATTTTTAATTCATGATGCTTAAATATAATATTCAGATTCACAAATATCTTAAAGTAGCAACCAACTTTCACAATTAGCCCAAATTCAATCCCACTTAATTACATTAATTTAGATTTATAGACTAATAAACCTCAAATACAATAATTTAAATTTTAGGATGTTACAGCATGAGCTCCACCACGCTCAAACTTCGTCTTCGAAGTTATTTGGATTCAAACAGTTGCGGGTATTACTTCATCATTTCAGACTTACTCTCCCACATATGATTGGCTCCTTTGTGATGCTTCCAACGCACAAGCACCATCTCTATCTCTTTGCTCCTTAATTTCATCACTTAAGTATCCAATATACATTCCGGCTCTTCTACATATCTGAGCCTTTCGTCGATTTGTAACTCGGTATGATCAGCCCAGTCGTCATTGTTACTAGTGAAAGACTTTCTAAGGTTCCCCACATGGAACACTGGATGTATGCCCTACATTACTTCAGGCAACTCCAAACGATACGACTGATTTCCAACTTTCTCTATTATGCAGAATGGTCCATTGAATCTCGGAGCTAACTTTCCTCTTTTCACGCAACGAGTAACACCTCTCATAGGTGATACTTTAAAAAAAACCCAATCATTCGCATCAAAACTGATTGGTATATGCCTCCTATCATGATAGCTATTCTATCGATCCTTAGCCGCTTTCATACTTTCTCTCACCAGCTGTATCTTCTCATTCGTTTCCTGAAGCAATGTCGGCCCAGCAATCGGTCTTTCTCCGGTTTCTCTCCAACATGTAGGAGTCCTACATCTCCTTCCATATAGTGCCTCAAAAGGTGCTTCCTTTATTGTTGCTTGATAACTGTTATCGTAGGAGAATTCTATCAATGGCAAATGATCGTCCCAATTGCCACAGAGATCCAAGATACACGACCGCATCATATCTTCAAGCGTCAGAATGGTCCTTTCACTTTGTCCATCGGTTTGCGGACGGTAAGCTGTACTTATCGCGATTCTCGTTCCCAATCCTTCTACCAATGTCGACCAGAAATTCGAAGTAAATCGGCTACCCCTATTCGATACAATGGACTTAGGTACTCCATGTCTATATATGATCTCGTCCATACAAATCTGAACCAACTTTTCTAACGAGTAACTTTCCCTGATGGGAATGTAGTGTGCAGACTTAGTCAATCTATCAACAATTACCCATACTGCATCGTGTTGACGCCTAGTCTTTGGAAATTTGGTGACGAAGTCCATAGTTATGTGTTCCCACTTCCATTCTGGAATGGGAAGCGGTTGCAGACTACCATAAGGTTGCTGATGTTTGGCTTTCACAAGCCGGCAAGTCCTGCATCTCTCCACGTACTAACCAATATCTTTCTTTAATCCGGGCCACCAAAAGTCTGCCTTAAGTTCATTGTACATCTTTGTGCTCCCGGGATGTACAGAAAACTTTGACTGATGTGCTTCTTCAATGATCAATTTTCTCATACCACCAAACTTTGGCACCCAGATTCTCCCATATATATACCTTTCAATCCTGACTCACTCGTTTCCATGATCTTTTTTTGTACCCTTATATCCTCAGCATCAATGGTTTCTTCCTTTAAAGCTTCCACTTGAGCGGCTTTAACATCATCAATAATCGTGGAAGTTAACATCGTGGACGTCAACATATAACAACAATCCTTAGCCTAGGCTTTGCGACTCAAAGCATCGGCTACTACATTAGCCTTTCCAGGGTGATAAAGGATTTCACGATCATAATCCTTTATAAGTTCCATCGAACATCTTTGCGTCATGTTGAGTTCTTTCTGACTGATAATGTACTTCAAACTCTTATGATCTGTATAGAGTTGACACTTAGTCCCATATAGATAGTGCCTCAATAATTTCAATGCAAAAGTAACTGCGGTCAACTCCTAGTCATGAGTTGAATAATCTTTCTCATGCTGCTTTAACTGTCTCGAAGCATACGCTATACCCTTTCCATGCTGCATCAACATAGCACCTAAGCCCAACATCGAAGCATCCGTGTATACCACAAAATCCTCATTGCCCTCGGGTAAGGCAAGTATTGGTGCTTCACTTAACGTCTTTTTCAAAACTTCAAAAGCCACTTGCTGCACAGTTTCCCAAACAAACAGTGCATTCTTTTTCGTTAATCCAGTCAAAGGAACTCAATATTTGAGAAGTCCTTTATAAATATCCATTAATACCCCGCCAATCCAAAAAAAAACTTCTAACTTCTGTAGCTGAACGAGGCGGTTCCAAGTTTCTTATGGCTTTAACTTTAGCTGGATCTACAGAAATTCCAGCTCCCAAAATAACATGACCTAAAAACTGAATCTGTTGTAACCAAAACTCACACTTTGAGAATTTGGCATACTACTTTTCCTTCCTCAACAATTCCAACAACTCTTTTAGATGATCAGCGTGTTCCGCTTCAGACTTTGAGTACACTAGAATGTCATCAATAAACACGATCACCGACTTATCTAACATTGGTCTGCAAACTCTATTCATTCGATCCATAAAGACAGCCGGGGCGTTGGTTAACCCAAAAGGCATCACTAGAAACTCGTAATGCCCATACCGAGTTCAGAATGTTGTTTTAGGCTCATCGTCTTCGCGTACCTTCTACTGATGGTACCCCGATCGTAAGTCAATTTTAGAGAACACACTAGCCCCATGTAGTTGATCAAACCAATCATCTATTCTCGGCAACGGATACTTATTCTTAATTGTCAGCTTATTCAGTTCCCGGTAATCAGTGCACATTCGCATTGTGCCATCTTTCTTTTTCACAAACAAAACAGGGGCTCCCCACGGCGATGAACTCGGTCGAATGAACAAGGCGATACGGAGAACGTGCTACCGGTGCAGCTCCACGGATCAGATCAATACGAAATTCCACTTGTCTCTCAGGCAGCACGTTAGACAAGTCCTCCGGAAACACATCTGGGAATTGTGATACAACAGGCACATCGGCCACAGTCTTCTTCTCAGCCTTGGCATCAATACCATATGCCAAGTAGGACTCACAACCCATTGCAACAAGCTTTCGGGCTTTTGCCATGGTCAATAAACACAGATCCCCACTTCTCCTATCTCCATATATGCAGATCTCACGCCCTCCAGGGTGGTTAGCTTGATCATTCGTTTCTTACAGACTATATGAGCTTCATTCTCAATCAACCAGTCCATCCCGACAATCACGTCAAACTCATTGAATTCTATCGGAATCAGATCCAAATTGAAGACTACATCTTCAATTACCAAAGTGCAGTTACGATATACGTGATCTACTTTGAATAGAGTGTTACTAGCAGTTTCTATGTCAAGTATGGTAGATAACTTAGACAGTGGCATGAGAAGTTGTTGTGCAAAAACAGTAGATACAAAAGACCGGTTGGCACCCGAATAAAAAAGAACTAGTGCAGGCATGGAATTTACAATAAATGTACCCGTACCCACTTCCGTGTTTTCCTTGGCCTCCTCCGCTGTTATCTGAAAAGCACAAGCTGGTGCCCTTTGTGGCTGGCTCCGGTAGTTAACTGAACCACCACTTGATCCTCCAAACGATCGTGTTGTAGTTGGAGCAGTAGCAGCTGGATTATTCTTTCTGCAATTCCTACTGTAATTCCTCCAAACGATCGTGCCCTATACACCACACTTATGGCAGGCATCAGCTTTCCTTGGGCACTGATTCTGAAAATGACTCAATTCCCCATAGCAAAAACAGGCGCGTCCCATTAGTGCACTTGCCAAAGTGCTCCAAGTGGCACTTATTACAATACCGCGGTTCCGTGTTGATGGAGTACACACGAGCACGACCAGAAGATCCAGATGATCGATGATAAGATTGCTGGGGCGAATACTGCAAAGAACGGGAAGAACCAGAATATCACCCTTCACGTTGGCGCTTCGGCGGTGACGGCTGATTGGGTTAGTAGCAGCAGCGGCAGACCCAATTGAATACCCTGACATGATAAGAATTTGCTCTACATTTCTGGCAGCCTCTAATAAGCCAGCAAATGTAGGGTAGCAGAAGTTGCTCTTAACCCTTCTAATTTCCATATCCAAACCAACGTCGAACCTGGTTACTTTCCTTTCCTCGGTATCAACTTGATGAGGTGCAAACAGACTCTGCCTTGTGAATTCAACAGCATATTGGGACACAGTCTTAGTCCCCTACATCAATGTCATGAACTTATCCTCAAGTCTTCGGCGCTCATCAACCGGACAGTACTGCTGAGTGAATATGTTAGTGAACTCAGCCCAAGTCATTACAGAAACTTTCTACAAGGTTAAGGCGTTAACCATGGAATTCCACCACATAACCGCGTCTTTGATGAACATAGCAGTAGCATACCGAACCTTGTCGTTCTAAGCACAATCGCTGATTCGGAATGTCCGTTTGGTTGCTGTTATCCATTAAAGTGCGGCAACAGCATCCCCCAATCCATTAAACTCGACTGCTCCATTTCCCTTAAAGTCCTTAAACCCACAACCTTTGGGCTTGTTAGATGACCCAGTGTTGTCATCTTGGTTATCGTTGTTGTTACCCTCTTTTTCCTTCTTCTTTCGCTTGTCTTCCCTTCTCTTAGCTTTAGCCTCATCTCGAGCCCGAAACTGGTCTTGAATCATCTTATTTTGCTCAGCCATCATGGCTAGCGTCATTTCTCTTGTTTCTTCGGGTGTCATTCCTCCTCCAGACATGTTCTGAAATATAAAACATATAACATGTTTAGTAACATGTCATTTATTTAAAGATACCACCCAATTGTCCCGTATGATAGTCAATCTCCTATGATTACTAGATCGTATCCTATCTTAGATCGTAACCTACCTCCGAAGATAGTGATCACGCGGAGGAATTTGTTGCGTCTGAAGTCATACCCCTAGTAGGTGAAATAGGATCGAATTTGGGAGATAATCTTCAAGTTGATGAAACTGAGACATTGAGAATAAATAAGGATCATCCATTTGAGGACATCATAGGGAATCCGCATGCCGGTGTGAGAACTGTAGTGTGAATAGTGACACAGTGATGTTATCGATGATCAATGACTCCGAGACGTTTCACACGTGTTTATTCTCGTGTTTCATTTCACATGGAGAGCCAAAGAATGTGCGAATGGCTCTGAAAGACAATTCTTGGGTTGAAGCTATGCAAGAAGAACTTTCACAGTTCAGAAAACTAGAAGTCTGGGAGTTAGTTTCGTTGCCTCGAGGGGAAGTTGCTATAGGGCCCTAATGGGTCTTTAAGTGCAAACAGGATGATCGTGAATAGTTACTCGTAACAAGGCAAGACTCATGGTCAAAGGGTTCAGCCAGGAAGAAGGGATAGACTATAACGAAGTGTTTGCACCGGTGGCGAGGCTTGAGGCGATTTGATTGTTTCTAGCATCCGCATCCTTTCAAGGGTTTAAGTTATATCAACTCAACGTCAAGAGTGCCTTCTTGTACGGAAAGGTGAAGCAGTTGGTGTATGTCGAGCAACCGCCAGAGTTTACTGATCCCAAGTATCCTGACAAAGTATATCGACTTGATAAGGCTTTGTATGGATTGCATCAGGCACCTATGGCTTGGTATGAGACACTGTCAATCACCTCTTAGACAATGGGTTTGAGAGAGTGACAATTGATAGTACACTATTCATTAAGAGGAAAGGTGAAGACTTTATACTGGTACAAGTGTACGTGGATGACATCATCTTCAGGTCGTCTAATGAACAAATGTGCAAGGATTTTGAGAAGGTCATGAAGTCTAAGTTTAAGATGAGCGCGATGGGAAAGCTGAACTTCTTTATCGGTTTACAAGTTGAACAACGAATGGAGGGAATGCTTATTCATCAGACGAAGTATGTCTATGATATTTTAGAGCGCTTCGGGATGGAAGGAACAAAGCTTACGACGCATTTCAATACTCCGATAGAAGTGAATCATAATCTCGGACCGAGTACAGATAGTGATACTGATGTGGATCCGACTTTATATCGGGCCATGATCGGGTCACTTATGTATTTAACTCTAAGTGTTAAACTTTCACACATAATGCACCATAAAATCTAAGTGATATATATATATTCTTGTCTGATTTGTTGGTAGGCATAAGACATGAAGAATTTCCGTAAAGCTAATAAAATAATCAAGACAATGTCATATGTGTAACTAACTTAGATGTATGACCAAAAGGTCTTAATTTCTATGTTAGAGACATACCGGCAATGACTATGAATGAGGTATGCTAATTTTATGTGGGGGGATGTATAGCTTCATCAAAATACATCTTAAACAAAGAAAGAAAAAGTTTTGTAAAGAAAACGAAGTAAAAGCAAGTCGCTTTGTTGTACGTGAGTACAGACCTGTCACCGCTATTTTAACTTAAAGTAGCATGATAAGTCTCTTTGTTGTACGTGAGTACAGACCTGTCACCATTGTCTTGCTAACTTGAGAATAACTCTAAGAAAAACAAAGACACTTTGTTGTATGTAAATACAGACCTGTGTCGGATGTTTGTCTTTTAAAGATAATTTGCAAATACCAAAAAGTCATAGTCATTATGTGTCTTCCTTGATCATAGAATGTATAAGTATGTGACACGTAAGGTAGTTTCTTGTTAAATAAAAAGGCCAAAGGAAATTCCTAAGTGCTGAATGTTTAAATGGAAAAACATACCGACAATCGACTTGGAGTGTATGTTACGCCAAACAACCAAAGGAATAAAAAATTCTTAAGTGTGAAAGTGCAATACTAAAAGAGCGTTTTGACACCGCTATCTGATTGAACCTTCTTTGACTCTCTCGCAAAAATATTCAGTTAGTGTGTTTTTATTTGTAATTTAATTTAATTTTTATGTTATTTTAATCTTATTTTTTTTACTTAACTTTAGTTGGAAAAACAAATTTGCGTGATAATCTGTTGCTTAGTGTGAATGTGTCGCAAATTTGAAAAAGTTCTGTCAAATGAAAAAGTTAAAAAAGTTGGATTGTTGAAGAATTTTCAAATTTTCAATTAAGTTCGAAGTATGCTTAAGTGTGAAACCCCATTCGAACTTATGATAAATTCGAACTTAAGGTAAGTTCGAGACACTGTTTGAATATAAATAGGTCAACAATGTTCATTCAACGCACCTACTCTCGAATTTATTCCTCGCGAACATACTTGGCGATTTCAAACTTATCTTCAAACTTGCCGCACATTCTATTTTGTGAACCATTCATCGAATCTTTCCACAGTTCCTCGGACATACACATAGACTTAGTCATTTTTCATAAACAATCAACTAAGTTAGTGGATTTTAGGACTTTTTAGTGGTTAAAATCGAAAATTTTAAGTTTAAAATAACAAAAAACTAGGTGATCTAAATCACATGTTTTAGGTTATGAAACTTGAAATTAATCCTTAATAAGCTTGATTAGAACATATTAGGACAAGATACATTAGTCATTTAAGTCTATAATGGTTTAAATCATGAGATTGAAGTTTGAAAAGCCGACTTCGAACTTGTTCTTAAATCTTCGAACTTGTTCTATAAGATTCGAACTTGTTAGGTCTTCGAACTTAATTAAAATATCGAAGTCAGACATGTTCAAATGAGTTTCTCGAATTTATATATTTTCAAAGGTCATCAGATGTAACAACCTAGCTTTTAACTGAACATTTAATTTCTGATTTCGAGTTAATAATGTAATTTAATTACATTATTTGTTTTGTAATTTAATTAAGTAATGAAATTATTTAATTACGTTAAATAAATGTTATAAATTATTTAGATGATCAAAAAATTAAAGGAGATGTAAAATACAAAATGAAGAGTTAACTCCAAAAGTTAAGGAATAAAAGCACTTTTAATTCTCATTTAACACACATTAAAGAAAACACAATCTCTCTCTCTCCTTCTCTCTAAACCTACGGTATCTTCAAAGTTCATCAAGGAAAATCCATAAAAGTTGCAAATAAATGAAGATTTAAGACAAGTTAAGGTTACAAGATGTATCAAACATCATCAAACAACAAGAAACTACAATGATTTGAGGTAAAATTCATTGAAATTTTGATATTTTATGAAGTTTGGTTCGGTTTTGAGAAAAACCGAAACCTAAGATTATAACATGAAATTTGTTGTTGTATTTTGGAAATAGGTAATCATGTATTTAAGTCATTAGATGTTAAAGAAACAAAAATCAGTGATTAGATCGTCCAAATGAAAGAAAAATCTGAAAGTTTGTAATATTTCGTGTTCTTGAAGTTTTTATCATATTTTGGACGATTTTGATCAATTAATGGTGTTTATGCTAGGGGAAAATAGTGTAAAAACACTCTAATAATGATAATATAACCTATTTATGAGTTGCATGTTAATAAAAATCAGTTTAGTGGATTTTGTTGAAAATCCGTATGAATAAAAGTTGGAACACCACGAACAAAATCTGGAAATTTCAAAGTCTTGGGATCCGAATTCCGATGATGTATCTATTTCAGATGATGTATTTCACATGACCTAATTCGGACAAGTCCAGTCCGGATGGTCCAAATCCGGATGTCCCAATCTGGATGATCCGAATCCGGATGGTCCGAATTCGGTTACTTAATTCGGATGTATTATTAGTGATCAGAATCACATCAAATAATGATTTAAAGCTAAAATGTTCTTGCTATGATATAATTCTGGACAAGTTCAGATAAATTCTGAACAAAGAATTAAAAATTCAATGATAATGAAAGTGGGTCACAGATTTGAAAAGAAAAGCCATAGTCAAGAAATACAAAGATTAAAGATAAAATCCTGAGATAACTCAGGTGGTGGAGAAATCTGCTTGATAAGACAACAGATTCTGTGAGTTCTAGATATTCAGTTTTACATGCTAGATTCCAGTTGAGACATATTGTTGATGATAGATTATTTTGACATTCATACATGATCAGCTGGATTGTGACCTGTGCTCACCATGGTTTGGTGATGCCCTGTAGTTCATGATAGCTATTTGATTTATCATTTTGCATGACATTGTACTTATAGTTCATTTCAGATATTGTTATGAGTTTATAGCTATCATGACATTGATTATTTATGCTTCCATCATTCCTTGTGTCTATGATGTATTGATTCAGCTTAGTATGATTAGACTTGTCTGTCTTTTGTTCTAGACCATGCTATTTCACTAGTTCTAATGAACTTTGTAATGATACTCCGATGTTCCCCCATGTTGATTACTGGTAGCTAGCCCAGTATGTGGCTGATCCCCACAATTAAAAGCGTGAGCGTGGCTTGGACATCATCCTATTCTATTACTACTATGTCTCAATCATGAGTGGTTGTAGTGGCAGTCAAGACATATCACGCTAGACCCATGATCCGCTTGAAATGCATGTAATCTGAAAATCTATATTCTCACTAAGCATTGCTTATAGTTGTTGTTTAAACTTTTTACAGGAAAAGATAAGGGAAAGGCACTTGCAGGACCTAGTTCTTAGGTCTTTCAAGAATAAAGATTGAAGTTTTCTATAGACCACTACTAAACAAACCTTCGGTACTGATTGACAGATGATAATTGTGGTGGTCTGGGTAGATTCGATTTGATTGTATGATGACATGAATTAGATTAGTCTTGTAACCTTTATAACTTTAATTTCAAAACCGTAACTTGCACTAAAATTGTATTAAACTTAATCCTAAATGTTTGTACCTGTAATCTTAAAATTCCGCAATATAATTACTCTGTCTTAGTTATGATTGATATCGTGTTCAAAGATGTGGGACCTAGACTCCGAGGACTGCCCCGTAAGGGAGGTCTTCACATCAGACTATTCAAACTTAAGTAAGTTCGAAGACACTGTTTATTCGAATTTAAGTAAGTTCGAAATTGATTAAGTTCGTTTGAACTTAATCAAGATCGAATAACTTAAAATTTTTCCTAACTTGATTTTTAACATTTTAAATGTTTGTTTGTTTGCAAAAATGGCTGATCGTGCATTTTATAACAAGCATATTATGATTATGTCAATCAACCTTCAAGCGGCTGAGGCGCAGCCTTATCGGCAAATGTTGTAGTTTCTAGCTCAATCTAGGGTTGCATACACATTGACGCACAATCCTATGATCATTCTGCCGTATGAGCGCCAGTTCTGGCAATCATTGCATGTGGACATTTCAGCAGTTCCTCCGCTTCTAAGGGCTATAGTTGGTGGCCAACCGATCTCTTTTTCAGATAATTATCTGAGGACTATTTTGCAATTGGGCACCATCGATCAGGATGATGGCCCCATTGATTTTCCAGCACCCGTCAGGCAAGCAGCCTTTCTAATGATGGGATATGCTAAGGACATCACAAAAGCGTCCCATGTAAAGAGTGGAGTTATATGCCAATGGAGATACCTAATACACGTTATGATGGTATGTTTTGCACCGAAGAAGGCCAGTTTTGACACGATGATCTCCAAGCTGCAGTCAGGGATAATATCGTTGGTATACAACAAGCCTTTCAGCTTTTCAGGGTTTTTCTTTGGCCATTAGATACTAAAAGATGAAAGTTTCTGACTTTGAAAACAAAGAATAAAACAAAACAGAACTCAATGGCTCTGATACCACTTGTCAAGATCAAATCACCTAAGACTAACTGGTTTGAGTAAATCAGAGTTAAACCAATTATCTTATTTTGAATCAAAGTCCAGTTAAGATGTTTGTAGAATAATACTCAATTGTTTTAAGAAAACTTTCAGAACAATAATAACAGACAATTTGAATTAATAAACACAATCAATACCAAAATCCTTTGTATAACCAATCTCTGATTACAATCACCTCTAATCTGTTTTGACTAGATGAAGAACACGAATTGTTCTAAGGGTTTTTCAACCTTAGAGGCTTTAGAAACTTAGTCAGACCACAAATTACATTATGAATTGCTTAAGCACCGATTACATAAGAAAGACCTAGTCTATCTCTATATATAACCTTCTAATTTGTTTCCTTGACAATCTGCGATTTCTCTTCAGTGGATATCTTTGAAAGATCTTCAAATCTTGAAATCCTTATCACTTCCTGATTTGTAGCACATTCTGTTATTAACTTCTTGAACATCTTGAAATTTAACTCTGGCAGCTTGAACATTTTGAACTAGCAGCTAGAGTTTCTTAAACTAGCAGCTCGAACTTTGTAATTACACAAATACTACTAACAGTTTGAGAAATCCTAACTAACAGCTTGACATAATTATATTATTTTCCAACAATCTCCCCCTTACTTAAATTCTTAACTAAGACTTTAAGTTTCTTTACAGATAAGGAAATGTATATAAAGTAAAACTGTTATACACAAACTAAGGCATTCAAAAACTTACATATTACAATTGTGCAAGCTTCTGCCTTAGAGCCTTTATGAAGTCTCCTTCCAGTTCTTCTTTATCACAAATTATCTTCATTGTGCTCATCTGATGTAGCCGTTATCTTGGTAAATCAAGAAATTCCAAACTATAAATGTCATTGATTTTTCATATAGATCAATCTGTACAATCTTCATTTCCTTGACAGCTTCTATATCTATTTTTGAAGATTCTAGATCAATGATGCTTTGGAAATCTTTTATGATATTCTGAACCCACACTATTGGTGATCTAGAGTGGCTAGCCTTCCCAATATTGTGCATCTGGGTCAGCTCTACTCTAGTCATCCTTTGAACGATTTGGAACATGTTCTTATATTCTTCTTCTGGACCAACTTCTCTTTTAACCACAAGATAATATACCAGATCAATGTTGTCCATTGATTTGGCATACCAGTAGGTAATTGGTGGTTTGGAAAAGTCATATTTTTCCAGGGATTTCTCTATCTCCATGGCTTGCTGTAGTTGCTTATAAAACATAACCCTTTTTACTTGATCAAACTTTTCTTGAGAAATGACTTCTAGTTGGGGCACAACAACAATTTGAGAGGGTTCTTTTGATTGAGCAACAACATTTGTCTGAGAAGAGTCTTGGACTTCTTCAGGAGCTTTTTCTTTGGTAGTGGCCTTATCATACAAGGTTTGGAGATTCTCTGTAGACCATGATTGTGCAAGGGCTCTTGGAATACCAGCACTTGCAAAATTTACTTGCCAATTTATTAAAACCTTCTTTTGTCCTTCTTTGACCACAAAACCACGTAAATAGTCACCTAGGGTTTCATCATCACCCATGGGAACTTCAGTTTGTTGATCAAGAATCAGGTCTTGTTCTGTTGATATCTTTCTAGCCAATTCAGCATCAGTAGCAACTTGAGCTTCTTTTGAAACAAATTTGATCTTTGGCTCCTCAATTAGGATACCTTTGCCTTTGCCTGAAACTGCGGCTTGAACTGTTGCTGCTGCTTAGACTGTTGAGGATGTTCCTTGGTTTCCTTCTCTGATTAACACACCACCTAGCCTTTTAAGAGAAACAACTTGAACTTCTGAACTAACAGTTTGAGAAACTGGTTGGACTGTTAGCCCAGAAGCTGAAACTGCCAGAGGTGAACATGAAACTGCTTGGACTGAATGTTGGATCTCCTGATTCTCCCCCTTTTTGTATGCATTGGTTTGATCAGAGGGACCAAAAACCGTTGCTAATAGGGTTTGAATATGCTTCCCGAGTTGTACAATCTTGGTGCCATAGAGCTTCAACCCTTGTTGAAATTGGGCAAGCTTTTGCTGATGGACTGCTGAGAGCTTTTGAAATGCAAGAATGTGGGAACCCTGCGCAGCAATAGTGGACTTGTAATGTTCCAAAATAGCTACAACAGGTTTCAGCTGGGGATCCATCCAAACCATTAGTTGCATACTGGCCTCAAGATCTTCAAATGATAAAGGGATTTGAGATCTATCATTGACACTAATACCAGATGTATTAGAAGCATTTGGGCCCCTCTGTTCTTGGTACTGGGTACTTCCAGAAGGTGCTTTCACACCCTTTGTTGCCATAGGAGTCGTCTTAGGGATGTTGGAACTGTCATGTGCCCCTTCTTCAGAAGCATCAGTAGTTCCAGCCACAAAGCCCATATGAACATCCTCAGGAGGGATGTTCACCTCCATATTGAGGTTGGTAGATTCCTTAGTGGGTTCCCTTTGGATATGTTGTGCAAGAGTCTCCTCTTGCACAGTGATATTTGGCTCTGGGAGTGGGACTGAGGTGGAAGGAGCACCTGCAGCCCTTTGTTTTTTATTAGTATATATTTTAATGGGTGATTTGGGGAGGTATGTCTTATAGAAGGATTAGAATGGATATTTGTATCATGGGAAGTGGGTTGGGATCCTGGGGGTGAAGAAGTAATTTGGGGCTGAGCCTGCTCAGGATCATCTCCCCTGTTTCTTGGAAAGATAATCTGCATTGCTTGAGACAATGAGACAAAAATTGGCACTTTGTTTCAAAAGTATTTTTACAGATGGTACAGAGTGCCTATGGGAAACATATATCCTTTTATGTATTTTTAATGAATTGCAAGAGTTTGCAATTATTTCAGATAGGAATCGAGGATACATCTGAAATTTCTCATTCTTTAAGGCATGATGCCTTAACATCCCTTGAAAAATCATATTTGAAAAATTGAATTGTTGGCCTGTGGATAAGCAAACCAAAGCAGTTGCAATATTTGAGGAAAATTCAGACCAACCAGTTCTTTTAGGGCTTAAACATTGTTGAATAATATGTACAAGGTATTTCCATTTGGGGCCAAAATGTTCTTTGAAAAAAGTAAATGAATCAGTTGGTCCCCTATACCCTATTTCTAAGACCTTCATGTAAAGCAGTAAGAGAGAGATCAGTTATACCTACAGCATCATGCAGATGCAAGTACTGTCAAATGGAATCCTCTGAGATGGTGATGGTATGACCGTCAATGGTAGAAACAAGAGAAGTGATTCCATCTTGTGTGCTCAGACTAGCTTTACTCCAGAATTGCTCTATGTGTGATACAAATATTGTAGAGTTCACTGTAAAAGCATAGTGTATGGATGAACTGCAGAGGAAATCCATCATTTCATGAAACGGTTGCAGTTCAGCATGCTTTAGTGTGTATGGGAGACGATTGTGATCTTTTATAAACTCCATTGATGATCAAGAACGAAAGGGATTAGGGTTTGGTTCGAAGAATAGGGAATCGCACAGGGAGGGAATGAGAGGGCTTTGGAAGATATTTAAAGACTGGTAGTTGTAACTGAACAAAACTGGGACTTTTAAGGGTTTGGATTTTGAAAATATCTAGTCTTGCGTTCAAACGCCTTAGAAATGACTGAAATGCCCTACACACTTAACAGACCAAGTGAAAAACAACTAACAGTTCGAGAAATGTACTAGCAACTTTAGAATATTCTCAAGCTGTTAGTTAGTTACAGAGCAATATCTATTGGAACAGTGTATCCCCCTTAACTAAACACATAAAACAAAGAACTTACACATATTACAAAAGATGGTAATTTAAGGTAGATTAATCCATGTTTACCATAACAATATTTGACACCAGAAAAGTGAATCTTCCGACATCGAAAGGTTTAGTATAAAGATCTGCTAACTGATGATTAGTATGAATTTTGGTAACTTGAATTAACTTCTTTTCATTACAATCCCTTATAAAATGAAATCTAATATCTATGTGCTTGGTTTTGGGAAACTTTACTGGATTTTGTACAATACTGATAGCACTTAAATTGTCAATATAAATAAGAGTAGATAGAAAGTTCATACCATAGTCACTTAGTTGGTTCTGAATCCACATAACCTGAGAGCAACAGCTAGCAGCTGCAACATATTCTACTTCAATGGATGATGTGGATATTATGGTTTGCTTCTTGCTTTGCCAAGAGACTAGTCTTGCTCCTAGATATTGACATCCTCCAGTTGTTGACTTCTTGCCAATATTGCAGCCTCCATAGTCACTG